>JACYXH010000429.1:382500-555000 GCA_026745465.1 Lota lota | reverse complement strand
GTCCTTATATAGATCAACCCTCCCTCCCTCTCTCCCTTGTCCCCCCCTCGACCTCCCTCTTTTCTTCTGCCTCCTCCTCTGCCATCGCCCCATAACAGCAGCGAACGACCCCCTCTTGGGGGCCGGGCTCGGAGAAAAGTGAAACAAATCTTCCCTTAGTGCTACACTGACCCGAGCAATGCAAGAACACCCATCAGCTAGACGGCTACCAGGTGGACGGTATCCAGATGTGAGGGCCAGAGGGCGGTGCAACACACTAACTAACAGACAGACAAGATGGCAGCTTCTTCCGTATGTAGAAAAAGAAATGCTTCTTTATGAAGACCACACCACAAGAGGTGCTGTGATCAGAGTTGACCAAACAATGAAAGTTAAACGTGTCACAATGAAAGGTCAGAGTAAATGAAAGTTCACTGAGGGTTCTCAATGAGGAAGTCAGATAAACGATAAATTTGACGTTGACGATAGATAAAATATTGTCAACGCCAGTGTCTCCT
The DNA here is from genome assembly GCA_026745465.1 of Lota lota. Taxonomy (NCBI): domain Eukaryota; kingdom Metazoa; phylum Chordata; class Actinopteri; order Gadiformes; family Lotidae; genus Lota; species Lota lota. The sequence goes on along the minus strand of JACYXH010000429.1, from coordinate 554,503 downwards.
AAACCTAGACAATGATTGTTGCGTGCTAGTGCTCCATCGCAGCTTAGTAATTACAAAGCAAAGGGGTAAGAGATCAGAGATATTACCTTGAAAAACAATTGAAGTAATTGGATGCCAAATTAATCAATGGTGGCAATAGATCATTGGGAAGTGTTTTTTGAATTTGTGTTTAGTTAATCTAACAGAATCTCTCCCAACCCCTCCACAAATTATTTCAGCTACTCCCATCTGTCCAAAAATAACCACTATTAAAATTCCTTTATTTCCACTGCCATCAACATCTCCAACAAAAAAGAATAAACTTTGTTTTGGTTTTATGTTTGTACAGTGTGATCCATGGGTGTCTAATGATGATTTTCTGTAAACGTTTCTTTCGATAGAATAAATTGACATCTTTTAAGGGAAAATGGGGAAATGTTAATTTTGACAGTACTATGATTGGGTTAAGAAGTTATAAGTGAATATCCTAAGTTCAGGAGTTTGACTGCTGCTTATGAAGTGTACGCTAATATCCTGATATTAAGATAGTTCTATGTACAGGGTCACCTTCCTCTGGGCCTGCACTATGAGGACTCTGCACTATAAATACTGTCCACGAGACTTCCTAACAGATGCTTTACCTCCATCGCTATATTATCACAAGACTATTCCTCACATGAGCTCACATTTTCATACTTCCTTAAAGCCAACACGCACACACGCACAGCCTGTTACGATTACGTGAATAGGACCCAAACGCAGACACAGGAAACCAACAAGGTGCGGGTTGAAAAATGGATTTATTGTCCAGGAGGTACAGGCTAGGGCAAGGCAGGCGGGTAGTCCAACAGGCAGTAGGCAGGCGGGAAGTCAGGCCAGGCAGACGGACGTAGGCAGGCGGCGGTGGTCGGGCAGGCGAGGTTCAGCAAACAGGAAGGTAGTCAGGCAGAAGGACGTAGGCAGGCGGTGGTCGAGCAGGCGAGGTTCAGGAGACAAGGAAGGCAGGCAGGGCAGGAACGGGGAACAGCGAACGAGAAGCGGGAACGAGGAACAGGAACGGGAACGGAACAGGAACACGGGGAGACGGAGCGGAACCCGTAACAGAACAAGAAACTAAAAGGACGAGGACGAAGTTACTAAGAGTAGTGAACCGCACTAAACTAAAACAACGAACTAGCACTGGCTCTGTGGGGAGCCAAGTGCTTAAAGTACAGAGGGGGTGATTTGAGTGAATTGCAGGATTGGAGCGGAGCGAGTGCACGTGGTGGCTAATTGACGAGAGGTAAACAAAAGCACATGGTGTAGGGGCACCGGCTTGCCACTAGATGGTGGTGTTTGACGGAAACGGAGAGGTCACATAACAGTACCCCCCCCTCAACGAGAACGGACGTCCAGAGAGGCAGGTGACGTAGCAGACTGGGGGGAGGGTGCTAGGGGTGGGAATCGGAGCGGTGGGGTGGAGAATGCGATCTCCAAATAAAAAACATAAAATAAACAGGCTCTCCCCATCATCCCTCCAGCCTATCGGAAGACTGGTTTTGCGGCCACGACGACGCAGGTAGGCGTACTCCAAGCGTTGCGTCAATCAGGAGTTACGGACGACGGGGAGGACAGGGTAGGGGACTGGGCTTTTCCACTCATAACCGTGGGACCCGGTAGCCGAGGCCAGAGCGTACATCTAAAAAAAATCTGAGACAAATAGGGCTTGCTCCAGCTCTAGACGTACCTGGGCTCCCAGCCTAGGAGACTGGTCTGCTGGGTTGCGACTCACATGGACGCGACAATCCAGTAGGCAGACTCTGCGTCTGAGGCTGAAACGCTTGCTGTGGGATTAGACTGTCAATCATGGAAAGAGGCAGGTCAGCTGGCGCGGACTGAGGAGCACAAGTCGCGGGCGTCTCTCTGCTGGGAACTCAGGGGACAACTGGGATGTTGCTGGACTGGGCAACGGGGACCTGGGCCGGGCCAGGAGGCCTGCTTCCTTGCTGGGGCGCTGGAGGCTCAGGGATGCGAGGCAACTGATGCTGTGAGCCAGGCGTACAGGAAAGCGTGTGGGCTTGGACGTGACAGGACGACAACTGCGGACTTGGAGGGACCCACTGGGACTTGGAGGAAAAGGGCAACTTGCTGGACTCTGGGGACTAGGGACCAGGGAGTGGCAACTGGGCGAACTTTGGGACTCAGGGGGAGACAACTGGGCTTGGACTCGGGCTGGAGACAACTGAGTGGCTCGGGACCGAGACAAGGCACTGCTGCTGGCGCTGGAGCTCAGGGCCAGGAGGCAACTGTTGCTGGGACTGGAACTCAGGAACTGGAGACAACTGGCGCCAGACAACCAGGCCTGAGGACTCCCTGGAGAACTGTTGACAACGGGAGACACAGGCAGGAGACAACTGGGGCTTGGGGACCAGGAGGCAACTGCTGCTGGCGCTGGAGCTCAGGGAGGCATGGAGGCAGGGCCAGGAGGCCTGGAGCTTGGGACTTCTCTGGGGGAGTGAGACAACTCGGGCTTGCAGCCTGGAGGGGCGGGGGGGGGCTGGAGCTCGGGGCGACAACCGGGGCTTGGGAGACTGGAGACAACACTGCTGCGGGGCTGGACTGGGGGTTGGAGGGAGAGGACAACCGGGCTTGGACTCGGGACCAACCAATGGGCTTGGACTCGGGACCAGGAGACTTGGACTCGGGACCACAATGGGACTTGGACCCAGACAACAGGGACTTTGGACTCAGGGACTGGAGACAACCGGACTCGGATCGGGAGGACAACTGGGACTCGGTGACACGTGGAGACAGGGGGGAGCTGGACTGGCTTGGACAACAGTGGCGGCTCGGGGGGGGGCTGGAGGGGGGAGGGGGGGAGGGCCGGGAGTGGGGGAGGGTGGGGGCAGCTGGGCTTGGGGCTAGGAGGACAACTGCTGCTGGCGCTGGGAGCTCAGGGCCAGGATACAGCTGGGGCTTGAGACTTGGAGACAACTGGCGCTGGAGCTCAGGGCCAGGAGGAAGCTGCTGCTGGCGCTGGAGCTCAGGGCCAGGATACAGCTGGGGCTTGGGGCTAGGAGACAACTGCTGCTGGCGCTGGGACTCAGGGCCAGGGGGCAGCCGTTGCTGGGGCTTGAGACTTGGAGACAACTGGCGCTGGAGCTCAGGGCCAGGAGGAAGCTGCTGCTGGCGCTGGAGCTCAGGGCCAGGATACAGCTGGGGCTTGGGGCTAGGAGACAACTGCTGCTGGCGCTGGGACTCAGGGCCAGGGGGCAGCCGTTGCTGGGGCTTGAGACTTGGAGACAACTGGCGCTGGAGCTCAGGGCCAGGAGGAAGCTGCTGCTGGCGCTGGAGCTCAGGGCCAGGATACAGCTGGGGCTTGGGGCTAGGAGACAACTGCTGCTGGCGCTGGGACTCAGGGCCAGGGGGCAGCCGTTGCTGGGGCTTGAGACTTGGAGACAACTGGCGCTGGAGCTCAGGGCCAGGAGGAAGCTGCTGCTGGCGCTGGAGCTCAGGGCCAGGATACAGCTGGGGCTTGGGGCTAGGAGACAACTGCTGCTGGCGCTGGGACTCAGGGCCAGGGGGCAGCCGTTGCTGGGGCTTGAGACTTGGAGACAACTGGCGCTGGAGCTCAGGACCAGGAGGAAGCTGCTGCTGGCGCTGGAGCTCAGGGCCAGGATACAGCTGGGGCTTGGGACCAGGAGGCAACTGCTGCTGGCACTGGAGCTCAGGGCCAGGATGCAACTGTTGCTGAGGCTCAGGGCCAGGAGGCCGCTGGAGCTTGGCCCTTTTCCCGGGGAAGTCCAGCTGAACCGGTAGCCGGTGCTTGCGGCCAGGAGTTCGCTGGGGCTTGGAGTCCGGACCAGGGGACAACTGGGGCTTGGACTCGGGACCTGGGGACAACCGGGACCTGAACTCGGGACCTGGGGACAACCGGGACTTGAACTCGGGACCTGGGGACAACCGGGACTTGAACTCGGGACCTGGGGACAACCGGGACTTGGACTCGGGACCAGGAGACAAGTGGGACTTGGACTCGGGACCTGGAGACAAGGGAGACTTGGACTCGGGACCTGGAGACAAGGGGAACTTGGACTCGGGACCTGGAGACAAGTGGAACTTGGACTCGGGACCTGGAGACAAGTGGGACTTGGACTCGGGACCTGGAGACAAGGGGGACTTGGACTCGGGACCTGGAGACAAGGGGGACTTGGACTCGGGACCTGGAGACAAGTGGGACTTGGACTCGGGACCTGGAGACAAGTGGGACTTGGACTCGGGACCTGGAGACAAGTGGGACTTGGACTCAGGACCTGGAGACAAGTGGGACTTGGACTCGGGACCTGGAGACAAATGGGACTGGGACTCGGGACCTGGAGACAAGTGGGACTTGGACTCGGGACCTGGAGACAAGTGGGACTTGGACTCAGGACCTGGAGACAAATGGGACTGGGACTCGGGACCTGGAGACGAGTGGGACTGGGACTCGGGACCTGGAGACAAGTGGGACTCGGACTCGGGACCTGGAGACAAGTTGGACTTGGACTCGGGACCTGGAGACAAATGGGACTGGGACTCGGGACCTGGAGACAAGTGGGACTGGGACTCGGGACCTGGAGACAAGTGGGACTGGGACTCGGGACCTGGAGACAAGTGGGGTTGGCGCTGGGGCTTGGGCCTTTTCCCGGGGGAGTCCAGCTGAACCGGTAGCCGGCGCTTGCGGCCAGAAGTTCGCTGGGGCTTGGGAACAGGTGACCGCCGTTGTAGCGGAGCTGGTGGCCACGAGTCTGCAGCTGCAGCGGGTGTTGGTGGCCACGAGACTGCAATTGCAGCGGGTGTTGGCGCCGGGAGGGAAAAAAACCGAGGCGAAGAAGGCGGCGGGGAAGCGGGGAAGAAAGAGAGGGAAGCCATGGGCGGACGGCGGAAGTGAGCCGCCAAAACCCCCTGAAAGTACTTGTTATATTCTTGGAAAGAACTAAATGATGCTGCCGGGACTGGCGCCGAGTGGGAAATCGAGGACGAGCGGAGGTTGCGCCCAACCCCCTCGAGGATAACCGACATCTCCCGTCTCCATGTAGCGTGATCCCTGGCTGCTGGGTCCATCTTGGCTAGTTCGTACTGTTACGATTACGTGAATAGGACCCAAACGCAGACACAGGAAACCAACAAGGTGCGGGTTGAAAAATGGATTTATTGTCCAGGAGGTACAGGCTAGGGCAAGGCAGGCGGGTAGTCCAACAGGCAGTCGGCAGGCGGGAAGTCAGGTAGGCAGACGGACGTAGGCAGGCGGGTGGTCGGGCAGGCGAGGTTCAGCAAACAGGAAGGTGGTCAGGCAGAAGGACGTAGGCAGGCGGGTGGTCGAGCAGGCGAGGTTCAGGAGACAAGGAAGGCAGGCAGGCAGGAACGGGGAACAGGAACGAGAAGCGGGAACGAGGAACAGGAACGGGAACGGAACAGGAACAAGAGCGGGAACAAGAACGGGAGCGGAACCCGTAACGAGAACAAGAAACTAAAAGACGAGGACGAAGTTACTGAGAGTAGTGAACGCACTAAACTAAACAACGAACTAGCACTGGCTCTGTGGGGAGCCAGTGCTTAAATACTGAGGCGGGTGATTAGTGATTGCAGGCAGGAGTGGGGAGCGAAGTGCACGTGGTTAATTGACGAGAGGTAAACAAAGAGCACATGGTGAAGTGAGGCTGGTTGCCACTAGATGGCGGAGTTTGACGGAAACGGAGAGGGTCACATAACACAGCCACAAACATGATTGCAAAAAGACTCACCTTCTTGAATGTATACAGAAGTTTCTACAACTTTGATAATGATTGTATTAAGCCAATGAACACAACCATGGTGAGAGAGTGGACCGGTGTGTCGATGTCAGCGTATGAATGATAGTCTGTTGACTCCTGTGAGTGTAGTTAAAATGCACATCTGTTACTCCAAAAAACCCTGAGGGCACTCTAGACTCTCTTCAAACAGGCCTGAAGATTTTAGATACGCTTTTAATTGAATTTAATCTTTCCTTGTTGTCAGTTTTATTATTCCATTGCTTTTGTTGTTATTGTATTATTCTATTATTTTGTTATTAATAGTATAATTCACTCCATAAGAAGCTGACTCAGGAGGTCCCTATTGTGGTATTATTGCCCAAAATAATAATGAAGCAAGAGATTCTTCTTGCTTCATCTCGCTACCCATGATGCCTACAGTGCGCTACACGGCCCTTCCTCTTTCCATCAGGGATGCATGACAGGAAGACAAGATAGAGAGACAGAGAAACATTGACTTGTTGTGTTTGTATGTAATGTACTGGTGTAGTACTGTGTGGTGTCTTTTATGTTTGATTCTGATCCCTGATTGTCACAGATAAAGAGAGGAGGTTGGGGTCTCGGTGGCAGTTTGTGTGTGAGTGTGTGTGTGTGTGTGTGTGTCTGTGCATGTGTGTGGTGTTGGGGGTGGGGGGGGGGGGGGGGGGGGGGGGGGCTGTCATACATGATGACTGTGATTGAAGGGAACCCTGAAGATACATTGTGACCAAATGCCATCAGCACATTCTGTCCAGTGGAGATAACAAAACATAAAAATGATGGATGATGTTAAGTTAAAATTTGAACTGTGGCAAAGTGCATGCTAAAGCACACAATACGTGAACAAGTGATTCATTGACTTGGTGTGTTTGTATGTCATGTACTCTGTGTGGTGTCGTGTCTTTTGTTTTTGATTCTGATCCCTGAGTCTGTAAATAAAGTTTGATTGATTGATTGATTGGTTGAATGATTGATAGATTAATTGATTGATTGATTGATTGATACAGATAAAGAGAGGGGATTGGGGTGTCGGGGGCAGTTTGTGTGTGTGTGTGTGTGTGTACGAGGGGGGGGGGGGCAATACTACCTTAGTGATTTGATAATATAAATTGATTGAGAGTTATTTCCCTGTACTTGTACTATAATACTTGTACAGGTACCAGTATCGGAACATCTTTGTCAAAATAAAAGAGTGTGTCATATTACACAGTAATATGAATAATATATCTAGTCGAGTGTTGTATATGTTGTGAAAAATGTGTGTGGTGAGGCATATACAGTAATTCAAAATACATTTCATGAAATTAGAACATTTCCTTTCAGCTTAAGCTACAGCTTGGATCTGACTGCTCTATGTGATAAGTTATTTTCCGAAAGAATCCAGCTTCTCTCTGTTCTCTTCTCTCTTCACATCTACTGCTCCAAGTGTTTTTTATTTGGCAGCGAGTCTCTTTCAGTATCTACTACTGCCAGCTATTTGATGTTCGGTTTATGTCTGGCAGAAACAAGTTCATCGGCTTGTAAAGTCTTTGCTCAGAGGTCTCATGTATACTTGGAAATATCATTGTGTACATACATATTTATCTTGTCAGAAATTCAGCAATTTTGCTTGACATTCTCAACAGCTTGGATGTAGACAGAAGCTAAGCTACTGGTTTATGTGTGTCAGTAATAGTGTTTGAGGGAGAAAATAGTTATGTAATGTTATATACTGATAAAGATATACCTCATTTACATTGTTCACGTATTGTATGCTTTTGCCACTTTTTAGGCACTTTGCCACAGTTCAAATTTTAACTTATCATCCATAATTATTATGTCTTGTTATCTCCACTGGACAGAATGTGCTGATGGCCTTTGGTCAAAATGTGCCTTCAGCCCCCACCCCCAAAAACACACACACACACACACACTCACACACACACACACACACACACACACACACACACACACACACACACACAAACTGCCACCGAGACCCCAACCCCCTCTCTTTATCTGTGACAATCAGGGATCAGAATCAAACATAAAAGACACCACACAGTACTACACCAGTACATTACATACAAACACAACAAGTCAATGTTTCTCTGTCTCTCTATCTTGTCTTCCTGTCATGCATCCCTGATGGAAAGAGGAAGGGCCGTGTAGCGCACTGTAGGCATCATGGGTAGCGAGATGAAGCAAGAAGAATCTCTTGCTTCATTATTATTTTGGGCAATAATACCACAATAGGGACCTCCTGAGTCAGCTTCTTATGGAGTGAATTATACTATTAATAACAAAAGAATAGAATCATACAATAACAACGAAAGCAATGGAATAATAAAACTGACAAGTTTGAAGAGAGTCTAGAGTGCTCTTAGGGTTTTTTGGAGTAACAAGATGTACATTTTAACTACACTCACAGGAGTCAACAGACTATCATTCATACGCTGACATCGACACACCGGTCTACTCTCTCGCCATGGTTGTGCTTAATACAGTCATTATCAAAGTTGTAGAAACTTCTGTATACATTCAAGACGGTGAGTCTTTTTGCAATTATGTTTGTGGCTGTGCGTGTGTGTGTGTGTTGGCTTTAAGAAGTATGAAAATTTGAGTTCATCTGAGAAATAGTCTTGGGATGATATAGCGATAGGAAGTCTCGTGGACAGTATTTATAGTGTAGAGTCCTCATAGTGCAGGCCCAGAGACAGGTGACCCTGTACATAAAACTAGCTTGATATCAGGATATTAGCATACACTTCATAAGCAGCAGTCAAACTTCTGAACTTAGGATACTCACTTATAACTTCTTAACTCAATCATAGTACTGTCAAAATTATCCTTTTTCCACATCCCTAAAATATTTCGTTTGTACAGAAATCCTCTTCAGATACACATGGCTCACACCGTACAAACATAAAACAGCATGTCAAGGGGAGAGTGAGATACGAACACCAAAAGCAAGATTTAGTGCAAAAGATTTATTTGAGGCAGAGCAAGACTTCAGCTCAATCAATAACAAAAACTAACTCCTGTTTCTCAGGAGGAATCCAAAACACAAAAGGGCATAAGGTTGTTGACAAGAATGAGGAAAAAATCCAAACAGAGAAAAGAGCCAGGGCACCGTCAGTAGAGCAGTCCAGGGGCTGGCAAAGGTAAAAACCGTAGTCAAATCCAAAAAAACAGGCAGCAAACAGTTACACAAAGACCTAACATGAGAACAATCATACAACATGGCACTGAAAGCACAGGATATAAATAGGCTGAGTAATTAGCACAATGACGAACAGGTGAGCAGGAAAAAGGGCGGCAAACAGACAATGGCAGGGTGCACAGGTGAGGGGAAGAGACAGGGGCACAACAGAAGTAGGCACATGGTGAACAAAAACACAAAATAACCAGCAAGAGGCCACATTCACTGAGTCCCAAAACAGAGGAGCTGACACAGCAACTTACAACAATCGACTAAAAAACTGTAAATAAAGTACATTTATTTTTTGTTGGTAATAAATAGCAGTGGGAATAAAGGAATTTGTATCTGGATTATTTTTGGCCAGGGGGACATTTTTCCGACGGCCAGATGAGAGTAGCTAAAATTATTTGTGGAGGGGTTGGGAGAGGCTCTGTGTAATATGTGTGGTTATCCTTACAGTCTTTCCTTATTTCCTTATTTCCTGGAGGTGTGGTTGATTGGTGGTTAGCTGGTGATTTTGCTAGCCTGAGCAATGTTAGACAGGGACAGCAGTGTGTTAGATTGCCTAGATACAACTTCAAAAAACACTTTCCAAAGTTATATTGCCAGCATTGATTAATTTGGTAGCCAATTACTTTAATTGCTTTCCACTGGTAATTTCTAAGATTTCTTACCCCTTTGGTCTTTAAGCTGCGATGGAGCTCTAGCGAACAAAAATCATTGTCTAGGTTCAGGAGACACTGGTGTGACGATACAGTTCATCATGGGTTTATCTGGCTTCCTCATTAAGATCATTCAGTGAACTTTCATTTACTCTGACCTTTCATTGTGACACGTTGAACTTTCATTGTGTGGTAAACCCTGACCACAGCGTCCCTCTAGCCCGTCTTCATAAAGAAGTGTTTCTTTTTAAATGATAAAGAAATCTTTTATTTTTTCTACTTATGGAAAAAGCTGCCATCTTGTCTGTCTGTTAGTTAGTGTGTTGCACCTCCCTCTTGCCCTCACATCTGGATACCGTCCACCTGGTAGCCGTCTAGCTGATGGGTGTTCTTGCAGCCCTCGGGTCAGTTTAGCACTAAGGGAAGATTTGTTTCACTTTTCTCCGAGCCCGGCCCCCAAGAGGGGGTCGTTCGCTGCTGTTATGGGGCGATGGCAGAGGAGGAGGCAGAAGAAAAGAGGGAGGTCGAGGGGGGGGACAAGGGAGAGAGGGAGGGAGGGTTGATCTATATAAGGAAGATAGATGGAGCTAAAAAAAGGGAAGGAGAGAGAAAGTGTGTGGTATGGTTTAGAGCATAGGTCACTAACAGGCGGACTGCGGTCCGGTTCCGGACCCAGAAGCCGTCCCATACAGACCCGGACCTGTAGCGAAAACAGAAGGTTATGATTTAAAACCTGACGGGGCGCTTCTATTTTAACCGGTGCAGCTTCTGTAGTCTTTACGGTAGGGGTTTAGGGGATAAGGAAACGTACAGACCAATTGCATGCGAGTTAAGCCATCCCACGTGATACTACTCTGTGCATTCCAGGCGGTAAACATTGCGACTCTGAAGACAGCTGAGAGAGTTAGAGGCAAGTTACACATGAAAAGACGACAAAGAAAAAGAAAGATCACTACACAGGTAGAGAAAACAAAGGGAGAGATACAGACGAGTGAGACGGAGAAACCGTTAGACGAGTGACGAGAGAAAGATAAGGAACAAATGGCGCTCTCCAAAAAAAGAAAAGTGGACAGTGAAAATAGAGCGTTTAATCTGGAATGGACAGACTCATTTCTGTTCATACTTCCCACTGGGAGCACTAAACCAGTGTCTCATATGTTCAGAAACCATGGCACTTATTTAAAGTGCTAATGTGAAACGCCATTATGAGACAAAACATAAAGGTTTTGAACAAACATACTCACTTAAATCTGAAGTGAGATCAAAGAAAATAAGTAATCTCAGACACCAATATGACCAGTCCACCAGGATCCCGAGCCACACATTCACTGCCCAACAACGTGCTCATGAGTGTTCCCTCAGAGTTGTTTGGATTTTGGGTCAACACAAAAAGCCATTTACTGATGGAGGGGTTGTCAAATAATGCATGAGTGCAGTAGCTGAAACACTACTTGAGGGAAAACAAAAACAAGAACTTTGTGATAAAATAAAGCAAATATCCATGTCTGCATCATCTGCCACAAAGAAAAGTGAAATGTTAACTCAGGATGTGCTAACCCAGCTAGGATGAAGCATTGCATAAGGCACCATGTGTAAGCTTAGCTGTGGATGAGTCCACTGACATGTGACAATGCTCAGCTGTTAGTGTATGTCAGGTTTTCCAACATAGACCAGAAAGCGTTCTGTGAAGACCTGTTAGGTGTCACTCCCCTTCAGACCAGTACAAGAGAAGAAGACATCTACCTGGCCATTAAGGAGATGTTAACAAAGAGAGGAATATAGCCAAAACAAGTGGTTTCAATAACCACAGATGGAGCCCCTGCTATGATAGGGAGAGAGAAATGAGCTGTAGCAAGACTGAAAGAGGACAATCCTGAGTTCATTGCTTACCATTGCATCATTCATCAATCTGTCCTCTGCGCCTCCCTGTCAGATGAGCATGCTGAGGTGATGAATCCAATGATGAAAATGATCAATTTTCTCAGGGCATCCTCTTCCTACCAGCATCGCATGCTTAGGGAATTCCTCAGAGAAGTTGATACCAATGCTGATGATCTTTTGCTGCACAACAACGTGAGATGGCTCAGTAAAGGCAGGGTGTTAGAGCGCTTTTGGTCCATCAGGAGGGAACTAGCACCTTTCTTGGCAGAGCTTAGAAGTCAGAAGGCAACACAGTTCTCTCTTTTTAGAAAATGACAAACAGAAGGATAATGTGGCAAGTTTCAAACAAGATGGCGGATATTTATTTTATTCTCAGTGGAAAAAACTGCTCATGGCGTTTTTCATGCTCATTTGGGGTTTTGAGGGAATATAATTGGGGAAGGCTATATTCTGTTTAAATAAATATTTTAGTACACAACAGGTATTTCAAACACGTGGAACCATGAGTTAGATTCTTATTCAGAATCGTATTCACTGGCTGTTAAGAAACACCCCCATTATTACATTTTCCTGTATAGGCCGATGTGCCACACTGTATTAATCAAACCTACTTTATAGCACACCATTGGGAATGTGCCAAGGCTGAGGAGAGGAGAGGATGAGAGGAGAGGAGATGAGAGGAGAGGGAGTTGTTGCAAGGAGAAGTATTCCCATGTGGTCTAGCACCTCCGGGAGGCCAGCTTGCGACAGTGCAGGTGGACGTTGACAGGGTGGATGAAGGCCAACAGACACAGCAGTGCCAGGGCCACGTCCACCTGAGATAGAGAGGTAGACATGTAATATCAATACAGTGAGGGAAAAAAGCATTTGATCCCCTGCTGATTTTTGTTAGTTGTCAGTTTGTTGTCAGTTTGCCCACTGACAAAGACATGATCAGTCTATAATTTTAATGGTAGGTCTATTTGAACAGTGAGAGACAGAATAACAACAAATATATCCAGAAAAACGCAAGTCAATAATGTTATAAATTGATTTGCATTTTAATGAGGGAAGTAAGTATTTGACCCCTCTGCAAAACATGACTTAGTACTTGGTAGCAAAACCCTTGTTGGCAATCACAGAGGTCAGAAGTTTCTTGTAGTTGGCCACCAGGTTTGCACACATCTCAGGAGCGATTTTGTCCCACTCCTCTTTGCAGATCTTCTCCTAGTCATTAAGGTTTTGAGCCTGACATTTGGCAACTCAAACCTTCAGCTCCCTCCACAGATTTTCTATGGGATTAAGGTCTGGAGACTGGCTAGGACCTTAATGTGCTTCTTCTTGAGCTACTCCTTTGTTGCCTTGACCGTGTGTTTTGGGTCATTGTCATGCTGGAATACCCATCCACGACCCATTTTCAATGCCCTGGCTGAGTGAAGGAGGTTCTCACACAAGGTTTGACGGTACATAGCGCCGTCCATCGTCCCTTTGATGCAGTGAAGTTGTCCTGTCCCCTTAGCAGAAAAACACCCCATAATGTTTCCACCTCCATGTTTGACGGTGGGGATGGTGTTCTTGGGGTCATAGGCAGTATTCCTCCTCCTCCAAACACGGTGAGCTGAGTTGATGCCAAAGAGCTCGATTTTGGTCTCATCTGACCACAACACTTTCACCCAGTTCTCCTCTGAATCATTGAGATGTTCATTGGCAAACTTCAGACGGGCCTGTATATGTGCTTTCTTGAGCAGGGGGACCTTGCGGGCGCTGCAGGATTTCAGTCCTCCACGGTGTAGTGTGTTACCAATTGTTTTCTTGGTGACTATGGTCCCAGCTGCCTTGAGATCATTGACAAGAGCCTCCCGTGTAGTTCTGGGCTGATTCCTCAACGTTCTCATGATCATTGCAACTCCACAAGGTGAGATCTTGCATGGATTCCCAGGCCGAGGGAGATTGACAGTTATTTTGTGTTTCTTACATTTGCGAATAATCGCACCAACTGTTGTCACCTTCTCACCAAGCTGCTTGGCGATGGTCTTGTAGCCCATTTCAGCCTTGTGTAGGTCTAGAATCTTGTCCCTGACATCCTTGGAGAGCTGTTTGGTCTTAGCCATGGTGGAGAGTTTGGAATCGAATTGATTGCTTCTGTGGACAGGTGTCTTTTATACAGGTAACAAACTGAGATTAGGAGCGCTCCCTTAAAGAGTGTGATCCTAATCTCAGCTCGTTACCTGTCTAAAAGACACCTGGGTGCCAGAAATCTTTCTGATTGAGAGGGGGTCAAATACTTATTTCCCTCTGTGCAAATCAATTTATAACATTTTTGACATGCGTTTTTCTGGATATATCCTTTTCTCATTGTTCAAATAAACCTACCATTAAAATTATAGACTGATCATGTCTTTGTCAGTGGGCAAACCTACAAAATCAGCAGCAAACTGAAAACTTTGGCAGGCTATAAAACGAGGTGCACTGCACGGCCATTTTTGGTGAAGCCTAGAGGAAGCAGAGCAGGTTCTGTTAGAACACCTACATTCAGCCTATAGCAACATCACCCTGGCCGTGCTGATGGTCTGTGGGTGGGCAGGTGTACGGAGACATGGCATAAAAGAGAAGGAGGGTGGATGGAAGTGGGGGGTCACTGAAAATCCAGAAATATTGCTCTGAAGCATGGGCAGTGGGACTTAGAAACGTCTAAGGATGTTAAATATTCAACCCAGAATTCAAATGATTGTTTGAAGTGCAAGAGCTAACTAAACAAACTCATGCAAAGGCAGAATGAGCTGAGCAAACACCAAATATAAAGGAGGACGTATCTTGAAAAAGAAATTGACTTTTGTATCTATATCTGACACCAAGATCCATATTAAATATTTTCAAGCAAATACACATTCCAACATGTCACAAATGTGACTCTTTTGTGACACAATGCTATCCTGGTTATGGTAAATGTAGTCTTTCACAGTTATTGTACGCTGGATTAATGATTAGTTATGATTATACCGATACCAAGATCCCAAATCCAAGATACCAAGATACCAAATCAAATACACATACCACTTAAGAGTTCAAATGGATTTTGTCATGGTTATGGCAAATGTAGTCTCCTACAGTTAGTTTATGCTGTATTAGTTATGAGCTATTACTATACTGACGTAGAACGGGTCTCCTCCTAGCCACCCATTGATCAGGATGGTGCACGGGTACTGCAGTAAGGAGATCACAGCCGACAGAGCCATAGTCAGGCCACCCAGCGTTCCAAAGTGAGCTAGTGGAAATCTGCACAAACACACACACACACACACACACACACACACACACACACACACACACACACACACACACACACTCACACACATGCGCTCACACACGCACACACATACACTCTCACACACACATGCACCACACGCACAAAACAACAACGAGAAAGGAAAAGAAAGAGGGGCTATTGAAAAGTGACGTAAAACATCGTAGATTAAATGAATAAAGCGACAAAAAAATCATTTGTCAGTGATCGTGTTTGTCCACATGCCTCTGAAGTCAAATAGACACCAAAAGTATTGTCCACGTAATAAAATAAATATAGGCGTAGATGTGCGCCTAGTAGATCTACACCTAGAGGATTCGGAAACAATCGTAAAAAATACAATTGCCATAGTTTCTTTCTGTCTATTTCTTTCTTTAGCACGATTGCATTATTTTTTTACAATTACGATTCTAATTTTTGGGGGTATTGACATGATTTTGACATGGAGGCGGGGTAAATGGAAAGCGGCGACTTTATTGGTCACTCGGACAAATGTGTCACTGGGATGCGCCCTGACTGAGGGCATGCACATCCCCATGAGTGCGAAAAACAAATGCAATTTGATATTTAAACATTTGTGAACGTTACTTTTTCGTTTGATTTAATTTCCACATCTACGCCTATGTCCACGTTTTTTAACACGGACAATTCTTTTGGCACCTATTTGTGCGTGCATGCGTGTGCATTTGTGTATGTGTGTGTCTCTAAGTGTGTGTTTGTGTGTGTGTGTCTCTAAGTCTGTGTGTGTGTGTGTGTGTGTACGTGTGTGTGTCTAGTGTGTGTGTGTGTGTGTGTGTGTGTGTGTGTGTGTGTGTGTGTGTGTGTGTGTGTTCTTCTCACGCGATGCCGGTGAATGCGTTGCCGCTCCCATAGAGGAAGGAGCGGCTGAGCACCTGCAGGACGAAGGTGAGGTACTGCAGGGGCAGCAGGGGGACGGTGGCGCACACTGAGAACAGCATGCACAGCAGCACCGTCAGGCCCAGAGACAGCACCGACGCACGCATGTCAGCCTCACGCTCCGTCTCCTCTGCAGACACACACACACACACACACACACACACACACACACACACACACACACACACACACACAAAGATGCACACACACAGAAATACACATGCACACACACACACACACACACACACACACACTCACAGATACACACACATACACACATATACACACACACAGATAAACACAGACACACACACAGATATCCAAACACACACACACACACACACACACATTTTTATATATGCGTCTCAATGATGCCAGTTTGTGTGACTTTATCAATGGTTTTATCAATTGGCTTCTCAGGGTTTCCCACAGCTGTCTATAAGCAAGGTGCAGCGCCTCCGCTAAATGACAACCACCTCAACAAATTAACTTCACAATGTGACGAGCCTGTGCATTCATGCGAGCATCTGCATTCACTTTGACAGAAAATATAGGCTACTGTAAGCTATAGTATAAAAGTTTATAAGCTATAAACTAAACTATAATATAGAGATAATATCGATGTTATACCCCCACGCAACAAACTGGGCTTTTCCTTCTAGAAGCCAAGCAATGCTGTGGTATCACTCATTAAGCACCCCCCATCCTCCCAATGGAATGTCCGTGGTACACACACAATTTTCCCGACACAACGATTAGACTATTAAAGATGACATCGACTGACCATCTGTCTATCGAAGAATCGAAACGTAGTAGATTCAAGGCCACCCCTGGTAGACAACGGTCTTGTTTAGAAAATGCCAAATAATTGAGTGTGTCAAGTTAGCACCTGTAGCCCGTGGCCTGCCCCTGTGTCGGTCCATGATGAGGCCATTCCAGGGAGCAAACAGCACCCCGCACAGCTGGGTGATGGCGAACGCATTGGTGTAGTGGCTCACTGCATGGACAGAACCGGGATGGACAAACACAGAGGATCAGGTGACTGAACCAACGGGTTTGAATGCAAGTTGTTCCATTATTATGGGAGTGCTGGTTCACAGCACACAAGATGGAAAAAAAAACGTCCTTACGATACGGATGTATCATAATCAAATGTATTGTGATAAAATGAATCGCAATGGAATGTATTGTAATATAATTGTCTTAATGGAATGCATCTTGTATCGTAATGAAATGTATAGAAATGGAATGTATCGTAATGAAATGTATCATAATGGAATGTATCATAATGGAATGAATCATAATTAAATGTATCGGCATGGAATGTATCGTATTGGATTTTATTGTAATGGAATGTTTCGTAATTGAATGTATTGCAATAGAATGTATCATAATGGAATGTATTGTAATCAAATGTATCGGAATATAATATATCGGAATGGAATGTGTCGGAATGGAATGGAATGCAATGGAATGGAATCAGTAAGTGATGTGATAGTGATATGATGATGTCAAAGTGATATGTGTGTGTGTGTTTACCCAATAAGGGATCCTCTTCAGCCAGCCTCTGCAGCTTGGGGTTTAGGGTGCCAATGAACAGGTAGTGTCTCAGCTGCATGGCCGACTGCCACAGCAACTGAAACAGAAAGAGCCGGGAGAACACACACTTCCAGAAGCTCTTCTCCCTGAGCGGGGCGGCGGCGTCAATGGTGGCAGGCCTAAACGTCCGGGATTTAGGGCAGGTCACGCTGACGGGTTGCCAGAGGACATGACGAAGACACAAAAAACCCAAGTAAGAATGTGTATTCCCCCTTTCAACATTGTACATTTCATTTTCAAAAACATAAAAAGTCCATAAAATATATTTGACGAAAACACACACATTGAATGACTCACACAGTGTCTGTGCGTGTACCTGTGTGTACATGTGTGTGTCAGTGTGTAAGTGTATGTGTCCGTGTGTCTGTATGTGTGTGTGTGTGTATGTATCCTTATTTGAGTTGGATTTCATTACGATCAACCATGAGTTCAGTTGTAACAATGTGCATGTATGTGTGTGTGTGTGTGTGTGTGTGTGTGTGTGTGTGTGTGTGTGTGTGTGTGTGTGTGTGTGTGTGTGTGTGTGTGTGTGTGTGTGTGTAGGGGGGCCAGGCCCTACCCATAGGTGTATGAGGGGGGCAGCGGGTAGGGGATCTTGTCTCCAGGCAACAGCAGGAAGGTCCTGAGCAGATGAATCACGCTGCAGGCCGCAAGCGAGATGAAAGACACCATGAGAGAGACGCCCGACTCATACATCAACTAGGGAGGGAGAGAGGATTACGCTGTGGGAGAAGGCCCACGTTTCAAATGTATGTATTAACGTACAGGTTAACAATGAAGTTGTTTATTTAGCTATACATTTAAAATGTATTTAGCTACACAGATACAATTTACTATAGCATCTAGTATACGTATGAAGGTATAATTTAGTTAATTGTTAAGTTGTTCAAGTAAGTATACATTTAATTTACATTATAACTATTAATATTATAACAGTAGTACATATAACATAACTGTAGTGTTCTTTTAGTATGTATTAATAGCGATCAGGCGCTGACTGAATGTCAATGCGTTTTTTTCTTGCCTTGATGACGAGGAAGAGGGCCGCTGAAGAGTCGAAGGATCCATTGTAGAGAGTCATGACGGTGGTGCGGTGGGAACCGAACAGGTTGCCTACCTAAGGGTGGGGGGGGGGGGGGGGGTAAGGTTGTTTAGATTACTTATCAATAATAGTCTTTTCCATCTTGTTTTCCATGTGTGTGTGTGTGTGTGTGTGTCTGTGTGTGTGCGCGTGTGTGCGTATGTTTATCTTGTGTGTGTATGTGTGTTTGTGTGTGTATCATGTCTGTGTGTGTGTGTGTGTGTGTCTGTGTGAATCTATGTGTTTGTGTGTGTTTGTTGTGTGTGTGCGTGTGTGTGTGTGTGTGTGTGTGTGTGTGTGTGTGTGACTATTATAGTACCTGCATATTGGTGATCAGGAATATGTTGCCCCCCAGGGACATGCAGCAGACGGCAGGGTAGAGGAGAAGGGTGAGAGCTGGGGGGGAAAGGGAATGAGCAATGTAGCTAAAGCAGAAGTTAAATCAGGAAGAAGACATTCCCTTCAAAAAAAAACTATAATAATAACTATAATAACTATAATAACAAAGGAGTGGATAAATGATTAAAGTGAGTTAAAGCAAGACTATAGCAGGTGATCATGGTGTTGACAGTTGTTCATGGAGATAACATATATACCATCGCTAGTTTAGATAAAAAAAAAAGTGATTGCGTGTATCTACAACCGATATATAATTAAAGCAACAAAAAAAAACTATCAACCGTAAACCGCGGAATGTGAATGTCAGTTGTTGGAGGAGATAAGGAGTGAAAGTTTTGAAAGGGCCACTAAGAGGGCGACAAAGTACAACGGCATGAGAAAGTGTGTGTGAATGAACGCTGCAACTTGAGTGTGAATGAGGGACTGGTCGTTGTGTCAATCAAGAGTACACATGAGGGTCGGATTGTGTGTGTAGTGTGAAACAAATTAGTGGATGTTTGAAGAAACAAACTGAAAGTTAAACTGTAATTTAACTGACAGTTACATTTTTAACTGTCCACGCATTGTGTGGACCGTAATTACCAAGGAGGGCATTTAATTACCATGGAGGCTAATTAAATGGCTATGGTCAACCAGTAAGTCTAGTAAAGGCAGCGCCATATGTACGGTTTATATAGTTTAATCTGAAGGGTTCAGGGAAGGTAGAATAGAAAGTGTACAGAGCAAGTGACAGAAATGGGCATATCTAGTTCTGGCGGGACACTTAAGTCATGCGGCCCTATCAGCTGATGGCTAACGCTGTCCAATCAAACACACGGACACTGATAGGTGGTCAATTTAAGACCTTCCATTTCAAACGCTCACTCTGTGAAGTTAAGTGTGCTGAGCAGAATTTTGCCCACAGCCTCCACCTGCTTTGGTTCTGTTCTATATTGTATGTAACCTATACTGTCACGTCTCGTGGCCCTTCAGTTATACGTCACTCCTTACCCCTGTGTTTCCCGCCTGTGATCGTTCCCGGCCACGTTGATTGTTTTCACCTGTCCCTCATTACCTCTTCCCTCCTAGTGTATTTAGTCAGTGCGTTTCCCTCCTTCTGTGCCAGTTTGTCTTTGTACCTCCATATCAAGCGTCCCAGCATTAAGTTCCCAGTGATTTATTGATTACCCTCTCAACCACATCGCGACCCCTCGACTCGCCTTTCGCCTCACGTTGTTGTACCTCTACCCTGATTACAACTGCCTACCCGTGTACTGAACCATTGCCTCCAGTAAAGACTGCTCTCTCTGGTTCTACCTGCCTGTCGTCACGAGTCTTGCTTTTGAGTCCTACACCTGTTTGCACCAGCATCACATATACGATGGTTTGAGATATCTGATGTACCCCATGGGGGATTGTATAGTGCTCCCTGTTGTCAAATGTTGGTATGCTGTTGGTATTCCGGATCTGACATTTGTATGTCATGCTTTAAATTCTAGGAAGCAATCCCTCCAGGGAGCACCCGAAAAGAGTGGAATCATAACGCCAAACTAAATTGTATTACCATTTCATGAAATAAATGGTTAAATAAATAAATGATTCCTGACAGAAAGGGAAAGGAGGAGGGGGGAAGCCAGAAGAAGAAAGGCAAAGGCAGAATGTGGATATGCTGGGAGACAGCATGCAGAGAGGGAACAGAGAGAAAGGGGGGAGGAGTGGGAATACAGAGGACAGAGAGGAGTAACGGGCCGCTGGAAGGTCCAGAAATAGAACAGTCTACGTCACCAACAAAAGTAGATAGCATAATTCCCAGCTCAACATATATATATATTTTAAAGCAGTAGGATTAACGCCAGGAGCGCCTTTAATTAATTACAGAGCCAAACGGTAGGGACGTAACAACAACAATAGTAGAAATAGAGAATCTGCATAAAAAAGGAGCAACAATGCCACAAACGGCAGTATACATTTTGGGGAAAAATACCCCCTGAATAGAGAAGAGATAAAAATATCTCAGAGAGATGAAAACGGATACAGGTAACAGCCATGCAATGGCCAAAGGAGGGAACATTTTGAAATAGGGATGAGTGGGAATGGAGCTCATAAAAAAAACTATAAGCCTAATAGAATCGGAAGAAATTATAAAAAGCTCTCTGCCGCCGCATACCTGTAGGAAAAGAAGACTATTGCTCGGGTTTTCCTTTTTTATTTTTTGTTGACTCAATTTCATCCAGGCAGAGAAACCGCGCAAAGCCTGGGCCGGAAATCAACAACTGGAAACTACGCTTTTGTTTCCTGTTTAGTTTCTACCCCTGAAAACTCATTGCCGTGAGTGGATGAAGGTCTCAGGACAGGATTTTTAATAAGTGTATTTCTACAGTTTCTACAGTGTTTTTGAAACCTGTCAAATACAGTTTATTAAAAAAAATTACAGGTACCGCTGCTGGCAGATTTCGTGTTCGCCAACTACGTGCCTGCAGATCAACACCTCCATCAACATGATCGCTCACAAAAATGAAGCGGAAGAATCTCAGATCTGAGCTCGCCTGCCATCAGACTTTAGAAATGAATCTAAAGTCTGCTTTGTGAGACTAGTTCTATCAGACCATTGCGGCTCACATTTCACTGTTTATATCTCTGCATGCCACGAGTGCCCCTGCTGGGCGATCTATAATATTGTTATGCATTGCTGGAAAAAAACCATCGCTAGGCATTCCAAACATAGAATTGTGTCCATAGCTGGGGGTTCACAAGCCATTGAATTCCCATAGCTGGGAGTTCTACCCAAGTCATTGCTGGCTTTCCTGTCTCCTGTAGCTGGGAATTCTTCCCAAATCATTCCTAGCTTTCCTGTCTCCTATTGCTGGGAATTCTTCCCAAATCATTCCTAGCTTTCCTGTCTCCTATTGCTGGGAATTCTCTCTAAACCATTGCTGGCATTCTGTTGTGCTGAGCAACTCTCTGCTTTCCGGTAATATCAATACTTAGGCGTTCCGCTACGCACTAGTGACTTATGCACTCACTGATCAGAGTATTCATTCATGTCATTGTAGCAATGTCCAATACTACACGCCACCTAGGTGGCTTTTATCACTCCACCTAGGTGACTTTCCTCAGGCTCCTCCAAACGAATGGACACAGGGTGGTGATGTTCAACCGGTTTATTGTAAAGGTTGCATGGAATGAGGTATGCAGCTGGTGCTCCATGCTGCCATGCCGGAGAGCTCTCTTCCCGAGTGTGTGTGGTGGTGGCTGGTTTAACCTGTGCACACTGATTGCTCAATGTGCAACAGGTGTGCAGCCCCACCCAGCCCCAGAGTCTGGGGCTGAGTCATCAGTCTGACTCGGGCCAGGTGAGGCTGCTTAAACCAGCCACCATCCACACACACTCCCACAGTCATGTATTAATTATATTCTGTCAATCATTAGGTGCCATTCAAATGTCATATCCCGGCAGACATCATGGATCCATCAACCCCATGAAGAATAATTTGGTGTCTAATCTCCAAATGTGTTCGTTTTAAAAATCGAGTCTCTCCTGATTGAAATCATTGTGGGCTGGGCATCTGCCTGTTTGACTGGACGTCAGGTCAGGCAACTGTCAATAGGGCTTTTACATCAGAACGTATCATGGGAATTTTGATTATTGATACACCGCCATATTGAGAGGTCTCAGGAGTAAAATCGTAAATAAATGTAAATATACCATAACCTAGGCTATTGAAAACTTTGTTTTGCCACGTCTCGCATGAAGACGCTGTGGCAGTTTTAAACACAACAATGTCTCCCCATAATGACAACAACCATTACTCCAATATATTAATAAACATTACAATGCTCCTTTGCTCCCAAAATGGCGGCGGTCATTGTGATGTGACATCGCAATACACAAGACCTATACTGATGAAGGAGAATGTTTTTTGGGCATTGGTACCTGGACTTGAGAAGGCCACCATCAGTGCACCTGTGGTGAAGACTGATCTGGTGAGAGACGGAGATGAAAATGTTAATGAGTTTGCAGTTGTCAAATATTTTGTCCCCCACTACTTTTCTATTTGGGCAGAAAAACTACTTTCCAAACAACCGGCCCTGTTTGGAAAGCCTTAAGCCTACATGAATACTGTTTAGTTTCCAATGCCAAGGGGCTTGTTCCTAATCTCACCACATATTCACAGTCCATCTCCTCTCTGTCTATTTGCATTCCTTTTTTAATTCCTCCTACCCCATAGCCTGACATCGGCAGACGCTTTAGTCTGGAACCTCTCCAGAGGTTGGAGGTTTGAAGGGGTTTTATCAACAGGTGCAGACCAAAATGCCTCTCGACTCAATTGGATAGACCTATAACCAATAAGAGCACCATATGTACTCAGATTTACCTTTTAATGTTGTTTCAAAATTGCTTGTTATGTCCACTGGATTCATCAACCTAATATCCTAATATAACCGAACATAATAAAAGTTGCTTTGCACGGTAGTGAAATTTCCTATCACACCCCTGGTAGGTGCTGGTTAAAAAGCCAACCCCAAACACTGTATAATATAGGGTTACTGATGCATGACATGGAAACTGGTACTGAAACCAGTACTTGCCAGGAACCATTCCTTCCCAGACTCACATGCCGAACAGCCGAGCCACGGTGGTGCCGTATTGGTCATACAGGAAGCCGTTGGACAGCGCCAGGAAGCAGTTGATGAAGGAGGTGATGGTGAAGACCAGTGAAAGCTGCTCATCCTGTCCGCTGCAGTCTGCTCAGAGGGACAGGGATCAAAGACGGATTAAGGTAGAAGTTAAGTCTCCTGATGCCGTGAGAGATACTACATATTAGGGGTGGAACGGTTCACAAAATTCACGGTTCAGTACATATCACAGTTTTGGAGTCATGGTTTTTGGTTCGGTACGGTACAATACTTTTGAAATAGGAGGAGGACCGCGAATAGGCCCACCTATGCGATAAAAACATTTTACAATTGTCGTGACAATGGACATGCCAATACTAAGACAAAGCAGAGAAACAAGGGGTGCAAGCAAATTTGTTAGGGTGCCACCAAATGATAAAGTTAGAATAAATATTCACTGGGTACTGTAATTACGGTAAAACTAATTTTTTGAACCGAATGAATGATTTTTCTTTTAATACAAACATAAATATAGATTAAAAAAGGGTCTTCAGTTTAGTTGAAACCATATTAATTTAGGAATATTCGAGTGTGATCCCGAGTGGGAGTGTGATTCGAGTGTAATATTATTAAGTCTATTTGCATTGACCTGGTCAGAATAATAGGTCTGGTTCATCCAGACGCCAGCTCACCTAGAACCTGGGTTCCGTTGGCAGTGGTGCCGTTCAGCCCCGTGCCATTGACACACAGCGAGCTGAAGTAGCCCTCGGCTTTCAAGATGACCACCAGCGAGGCCCAGCCGAACACGATCCCCGAGAAACACAGGCACTCCACCATGCCGGTGAATAGCGTCAGCCAGCGACGCACACCGCCTCTAACATCGCAACACAGCATGATCCACTACACACACACACACACACACACACACACACAGGCAAACACTCACACACACAGGCAAACACACACACACACAGGCAGACACACAGGCAGACACACACACACAGGCAGACTCACATACAGGCAGACACACACACTCAGGCAGACTCACATACAGGCAGACACACACACACAAACAGGCACACACACACACAGGTAGACACACACACAGGCAGACACACACACAGGCAGACACACACAGGCAGACACACACACACACAAACAGGCACACACACACAGGCAGACACACACAAAGGCAGACACACACACACACAGGCAGACACACACACAGGCACACACACACACAAACACATAGGCAGACACACACACAGGCAGACACACACACACCCAGGCAGACACACACACACACACACACAGGCAGACTCACACACACACACAAGCAGACACACACAAAGGCAGACACACACACAGGTAGACACACACACACGCACACACACACAGAGGCAGACACACACACACCCACGCAGACACACACACACACACACACACAGGCAGACTCACACACACACAGGCAGACACACACACACACACACACACACACACACACAGGCTGTTAATTAGTTTAATAGCAACTTTCACCGTTCATTCCACAATCAAACGTTGCTTTGCCTGGTATTTACATTTCATAATAGTCAGAGGTGTAAAGCGTACTGAAATATCCTACTCAAGTAGAACTACTGTTACTTGACTGAAATTGTAATCAAGTAAAATTAAAAGTAGTTCACTTAAAACGTTCTCAAATTAAAAGTTACTAAGTTGCTTAGTACCAAGTTGCCAAGGTTACCTTCCACATGCATTCCATGCATTGAACTGAAAAAGTAAGAGAGGAAATTATTGTACAGTTGGAACTTCCTTTATTGTCTGGCAAAGGCATCCGTATGAATGAAGGATTTGTAAAAAGAAATTAACAATTACCTTTGAAATTAGATATAAACACATTGATAAATCTGAGGCTCTCAGTATTTCTGAAACTATAAACTCAATCTCCTCAAATAGTGCAATGCCTAATGTGCAATGTGGGAAATACCATTAAAACAGTGCTGTCAGGAATCACTCATGTCATAGAGTTAACCATTTATTGCATGAAATGGTAATCCAATTTAGTTTGTCGGTATGGTTCCACTCTTTTCTGGTGCTCCCTGCTGTAGGATTTAAAGCATGAAATACAGATGTCAGATACAGGGAGTTGCCAGTCTACCGCTGCCTTGTTACACGTCATAAGACGTTAATTTAGATCCAAACTAACCCGTTAAAACACCAGAATCCCACAACTGCCCGATCGAGACAGCGGTAGAACAGCCCAACTCCTGCCTTCTGCCAGGTAAAATTACTGTTTTTTACAATGGAGTCTTGGGGGTTTAAAGCGAGGAATACAACTGCTGTTTCTGGTTCAACAAAGGATCTAAGATGTAATTTTGAAGATGTAAAACAAATTGCAAAGACGCAGTTTGAGGAGATTGAGTTTATATTTTCAGATATACTGAGAGGCTTAGAACATTTTTATTTTCATGTGTTTTAATCTATTTTCAAAAGTAATTGTACATTTTTGACAAATCTTTCATTCATACGGATGCCTTTGCCAGATAATAAATGAAGTACTCTATTACTGTACAATCATTTCCTCTCTTCCTTTTTCATTTCATTGCATGGGATGCATGTGGAAGGTAACATTGGCAAAATGTTATTAAGTAACTTAATAACTTTTACTTTGAGTTGTTTTTAAGTTAGCTACTTTTGACTTTTACTTGAGTCATTTTTCACACAAATACTTTTACTTGAGTACAATTTCAGTCAAGTAACAGTACATCTACTTGAGTAGGATATTTCCGTACTCTTTACACCACTGCTCTGCACTATAAATACTGTCCCTGAGACTTCCTAACAGATGCTTTGCCTCCATCGCTATTATCACAAGACTAATCCTCACATGAGCTCATATTTTCATACTTCCTTAAAGCCAACACACACACACACGCACAGCCACAAACATGATTGCAAAAAGACTCACCTTCTTGAATGTATACATACGTTTCTACAACTTTGATAACGATTGTATTAAGCCAGTGAACACAACCATGGTGAGAGAGTGGACCGGTGTGTTGCGTATGAATGATAGTCTGTTGACTCCTGTAGGTGTAGTTCGAATTTACATCTTGTTACTCCCAGACCCCTTAAGGGCACTCCAGACTCTTTTCAAACAGGCCTGAAGATTTCAGATAAGCTTTTAATTTAATTTATTGTAGTTATTGTATTATTATGTTGTTGTTGTTGTTATTAATAGATAATGATTGGTTGATTGATTGTGTGATGGAAAATGACCCACGGCCCTATTCCAATGTCAGCTTGCTCCAGCTCGCTTAAATTAATTAGGTTTGATGTTCAAGTGATTATGTAGCCTATCTGTCTTTCTTTTTTCTAACTCCCCATAGTTGCCTGTTTTCAACTACGGATATCCATTTGTCTTAGCCTTTTATTCAAGCCAGCCACCAGTCATTTAATTTGCTAAAACAATTATTACAGATAATGTCACAGACATATCGTTTCATTGCACTTAACCACACATTAGCTGACATGCTCCCAGTCATGACAAAACTGAATTTGTTTTTTCAAAGAGAAGACGTGAACTTGGCCAACATCAAACCGATGGTACAAGCCTCCGAAGCAGTACTTACACAGCTGAAAGACAGCCCAGGCCCAGAAGAACAGTTGTTCAATGAAGGTTGTCTTCATGACGTTACCGTGACACAGACAGATCAGAAGTTTGTTCGCGCATTCTAAGCTGTCAGAGAGCAGGGCATTCAGCACAATATTGACGCTCTGAAGGACATATTCTGTGAAAACGACATGGGCATTCTCAACTGCCTTGATGTCTTACCAGATACTCGAGAAACAAGGGTGAGTTTAAGTAGCCAAATATTATATTGCTGTGCATTAATTAGCTCATTTAATTGTGTATAGCCTATACATGTAAGACTATAGACGAGGATATCACCAATAGGCTACAGCCTACACATCTATAATGTCACATGAAAAATAAAATCGGTGGCCTGATTATAAAACTGTGAAAACAATACAACTATCAAAAACATAAATAAAAAAATAGAGGTTGTTGTAGCAAATTGAATAACTGGTGGCTGGCTCGAATAAAAGGCTAAGACAAATGGATATCCGTAGTTGATTTATTTCATATGCTGCAGCATAGAAAAGACACAGTTTCAAAGGCAACTCCACGCAGAGCAGAGTTCTCGAGAAGAGGCGCACTGAATAGAGGAGGGAAGCCCTTTTTGTAGAGTGGAGCAAACAACATCTCAGAGACATCACGAGATGATGCCATTTACTATTTATAATGGGTACAATGTACGGTCAAGGTAACATACATGATTTAGGGAGAGGATATGCAGTCAAGAACAGACACTTAATTGGGGAGAGGAACTTGCTCAGGAGTTTCTCACATGAAAACAGAGCACAATGCAGGAATACAGGAAAACAGGCAGCTGTGGGGAGTTAGATAATTAAAAAGACAGATGGGCCACTATAGTGTGCACATAACAACTTGAACATCAAAACGAATTACTTTAAGCAAGCTGACCTCGGAATAGGGCCTTGTGTCATTTTCCATCACAAGGTACGTGCGTTGAATCCAATACAAGGGACACCCGTGACATTATGCAGGGAAAGACAAAATTAAGTTTTGAGGTAGAAATAAAATCATTAACTAAAAATGATTTGTTAGCCAGAGATCAAACATTAAATAAACCCATTTTTATGGTGTTATTAACAATGATAGGCTCAAAGTCCAGGGAATAGTTATTACATTTGGCAGGTTATCAGAGTGACTAAATTTCATTTAGTTGAGTATATGACTAGTCATACCAGTAATAGAGTGGGTGCCAGGCACTGACGTAGGCAAGCTTGGGTCCAGCTGATTATGCAAAACTTCCTGATTAACCAATCTACAATCTACAATTGGTAGAAGGGCTGCCATGCTGCGTGTGTGTCGTGCCAGGGGCAGGGGGAGGTCATAGGGGTGGTTGAGCACAGGTCTTTGGGGTCACAGGTATTTTGGGTGGTGGAGGTCGTTGGCTGGATAGCATAGATGTGAATGGGAGTTTGGTGCCGATAGTCTCATTTGCCTTCATTTTGTCAGTGAAGCCCAGAGAGGAGGACACGGTGGAGAGGAACAGGGTGGAAGAAGCCCTTGGTCGGGGAGAGGGTGGAGGGGGGGTCTTGTTTTGGCTGGTGGAGGGGGGCTGTTGTGACCTGTGCCTGGTGGAATGGGGGAAATAGGAAGGGGGGGGGGGGTGGTGGTCATTGTCGATGGGGAGGGTGCTTGGGGGTGGTGAAGTTTGGCGTCAATGGGGAGGGTGAGGGGGGTAGGGGGGGCTGCTCTCTCAGAGTGCTTCATGGTCCGTTTCTGGTCCCTCATCGAAAGGTTAGTCGAGGCCACGGAATCTTGTAGATCATTCAGTGGTATAGCCGTGTAGCAATTCTCGCTAGTGGTGTGGACTTTCCTTGGGCTTCGTTGTGTTGGCTAGGTTTCTGGGTCTGGCACCGGTCTTTTGCCAGTAGGTAGCACCCGATTTTTGTTTAGCTGGTCCATTTGTCAAGCTCCGGAAATCGAAGCTTGTATAATCCAGAGTGAACCATTCTTTCTCAGTCTGAGCTACCTCAGTGGCTAACTGCGACATCGGGGCTGCGTCCTGCGGCACAACCCTGTCTCCATCTAGTGTGAATATCCTGGTTTGAAGCGTGGCTATCGTCTGTAGCAGTTTATAGCAGTTTTGCATTTTGAGGATCCCGCAACGTTATACAACGGCCTGATCCCATTAGGCCCCGTATAACGGGATCAGTAGCAGTAGCAGCAGCAATTGGTGTCCTCAAAACTCTTGTGTCCTCAAAAATAACTAAAACTTCAGTAAACAAAAACGATATTGCCAGTTACTCAAATACATGAAGCAGATAGCAGAAAAAAATGACAAATAGAAGAAAAAAGAAAGAAAGATAGAAAGCAAGCAGAGAGCAAGCAGAGTATGTTCAACCTCGACCATGACAGAGTCAGTATTTTGTACAATACAGAGGACAGCAGGTCCAGAAATGGAACAGTCTCTTTCACCAGGAAAAGTAGATGAGAATCATACAGTAAAGGCAAAGAGACAGCGCTCAAAGGCTTGTCAAACATATGTTCAACCCATTGTTAAACTTTTGTAAATATTGTCTATTGTCTATCAGTAAAGATAAGCCCTGAAAGGCATAGAGACAGTGCTCGGAGGCTTGTCATACATATGGTTATCCATTATTTTACTTTTGTAAATATTGTCAATGGAAAATGATGTACTTTTTTTATTCTATTAGCTTATTAGACCCTACGATATTAAAGGTCACATTAGTACCTCATTGGACCACCCATTCGTGATGCTAACCCCAGTTCTGACTAGTTTCTGCTTCACCATTTAACACCATATAACGTTTTATGGTTCTGAGATAAATCAGAACCTATAGAAGTGTCTTCTTTACCATTCCGCCCTTGCCAACATGGACTGAAGATTTACCTGGGTACATCAGACCCTGTAGGCGTGGCTTATTTACCATTCCACCCATTCCAATATAGACTGAAGTTTTACCTGTATTCAGGAGATGCTTCATGAACCACCTCCAGAGAAGGTTACCTTACACAAAACAGAGTCAACAAAGGACTATAGTCTGAGTGACATCCACACGCATATCAGTTATAACCATCTGCCGCCCTTGAGATGAACCCAGCATCCCAGCATTAGCCGTCTCCAAGTTGACCGTTGACCCCTAAACCTGTTACCTCTCTACATCTGGCTCACCTCGTGCAAGATTGAAGCAAGATACTTTGCCAGGAAATAAAACATATATACACAAGTTAATTTAGAGTTATAACTTAGTTAATGTGGTTGCCTTTGTAGGACAGTACAGGCTAAGGACGTACGTTTCCAATCACTTTTGTTTATCATTTGTAGAATTTGTAGGCCTTGGGCGGACCCAATTTGATGACCACAACTCTCCATGATGGCATAGCACACAAATAGCTCCTAGGAGGAATCTGGAGCCCATATGCTTAGAAAATGTCTTCCGAACGGGCTGAGCACTAAACATTTGTAGGCTGTGCCTTCACCATGCCATGTAACACCCAGCTTAAAATGAAGATTAGGATGTGTGATAACCCCTTGACAGCAACTAGAATAACCACAGAGGTCAGCATTGAACACACACAGCATATATGCAGTTGCTGAGCCAAATTACGATCATTCATCTCCACCCTCACACACAAACACTTGGTCAAGTAAGACAGTGCATGCATTCAATCTATGCATTTTACTCTACATCCAAACCTACCCATGTCCTCCTCCCCCCCAATCCTTGGAGAGAAGAGAGGACAACAGGTGTGTGTGTGTGGGGGGGGGGGGGGGGGGGGGAGATAATGACAGTCAAGGGAGAGGGAATACAGATAGCAGTTGTTTTGCATTGAATGACTGAGATTAACTGTTCAGCCTGATGTCATGGCAAGGTGATAAATTCAATTTTGATAGCCTCCATCATCAGGACCCAATGTGCTTCTGTGTTCTGTGGCAGACACAGAACACATTTCTTATCTTTATTATTATTATTTATTATTTATTATTATATCAAGCATTCTAGAAAATAAATATCAGAGTGTGTGTGTCTGTGTGAGTCAGTGTGTGTGTGAGTGGTTGGGTGAGTGAGTGAGGAAGAGAGAGTAAGAGTCAGAGAGAGATACAAATAGACACAATCAGATAGACTTAATCAGGAAATGCGTAGTGAAATGAGAGAAAGTGACATAATTGTAAATGTCAAAGACAAACTAAATTCAAATAGTAATAGTAATAGTTTTATTATTTTTTTATATAGTAATAGTAATAGTAATAATAATTAAAATGTGTGAGAGAAAAATGCTAATTGTAATTGGCACTGCTTTGAATAATACTTATGGAATAATAGCCATGGATGGTGCTGTGAAAGCCAAGAGGTAACTGAGAAGGGATTGAGTGCAATGATCTTCAGATGGAGAGATGAAGAGAGAAGGGGGGAGAGAGAGAGCGAGAGATCGCCAGGAACAACAACTGCTACCAGCTAAAGGCACTGTTAAAGGTACACTCTATCTTCAGCCGCTATTGTGTTGAATGTTTTAGTGTATGGTATACAATGTATCTTGATACACACTAGCATGGAATCTATAGTAATTAAGTTCCTCGATGGACATGAAGGTGTGGGGTGCTTGTGGATGCTTATGGGTCCTTTGACATTTTGGGGTTGAACACAACTGCAATGTAAAGATGTTTAGCCAGGACTAATCTGACTAATTTAATTGACATTAAAGGGCATACGTGTTAAACCTGCGGAAAAAGACATAACGTTGTATGTCTCTTTTTCATTGCACAAGCTACAGCTGTGTGCATGTGTGTGTGTGTGTGTGTGTGTGTGTGTGTGTATGTGTCAGTGTGTGTGTGTGTGTGTGTGTGTACATGTGTGTGTGTGTGTGTATGTGTCAGTGTGTATATGTGTGTATGTACATGTGTGTGTATCTGTATGCGTGTGTGTGTTTGTGTGTATGCAAATGTGTGTGTGTACGTGTCTGTGTGCGTGTCAGTGTGCATATGTGTGTCTGTGTGTGTATATGTGTCAGTGTGTATATGTGTGTGTGTGTGTGCGTGTGTAAGTGTGTGTGTATGGGTGTCTGTGTGTATCTGTATGTGTGTCTGTGTGTATCTATGTGTGTGTGTTGTGTATGTGAATGTGTGTGTACGTGTCTGTGTGTGTGTATGTGTTTGTGTCAGTGTGTATGTCTGTGTGAGTGTGTGTGTGTGTGTGTGTGTGTGTGTGTGTGTGTGTACACGGTTTCCACAGCAGAGGCAGCTGTCCATCCCTCTTGCACGGCGTTTATGTCACCGGGGCTCTATTTCGGGACCCTGTGTTGTTCAGAAGGTCAGATAAAGTAGCCCTGACATGTCACAAAGTGGGGTGGGGTTGGAGTGTGGGGTGATGGGGTTTTAAAGCAAGGACCACTACCAACAAAACCAATACAAAACATGAGCACACAAACACTGGCAGAAGTAGAGAGGGAGGGCGACAGAGAGAGAGATAGAGAGAGAGATGGACATACCCATATTGAATAATAATAGTTATACTACACAATTGCAGTGAGTGAGGGGCTGCACTGGGTCTCCAGGAGAAAGGCTAAACTAATTGGTGTTCCCTTTTTTAAATTTCTGAAGCAAGACCTCAAATTAGACCTTTGATCCTGTTGGAAGCCAGACACATTCGAAGACAAATGGAGGGAGGATCATCGAGAGCGGATTCTTCTGTGGATTCAACCAATCACATGGAAGGAAACAACCACAGTCAGGTTAGTTTGTGTCAAAGTGTGTGTGTGTGTGAGTATGAGCATGCATGTGTGTGTGTGTGTGTGTACCAGCATGCCTTCATGCATGCGTGTGTGTGTCTGAATCTGAGACATTCTTGTCGTTAAGTGTTCATTTTAAAAGGGCAGAAAAGAGATTCAGTTGACACATTCTCACAAACGTAGTAAAACAGCAAACAACAAAAACCAGGCTGTTTGGTTCGTTCATAGACCAGTCAGAGTATTTGTGGACAGAGCAGGTGCTGCGGCCAACAGACCTAGAAGTACGAGAGTATAGTGGCCCAGAGGCCAGTGATACACCTGTTCTACTGCCAACTGACGGATTCAAGAATGTCCCACACATACAAACCAACGGGTGGGTGACGCACACAAACACGCGTGCACGCATACACACACACAAACGCATGCCTGCAGACACAAACGCATGCACCCACGCAGGATCGAATGGGTCTTACAGCCCCCCATACTATTCCGCATGCACAGACGCACACACATTACAAACAGACTGTTGAGTAAGCTACTGTCATTCATGCGTCATAAATAGTGTTTTTTCTTCATCTTCGAACATGGTGCCTTGTCTTTGTGTACCTCTAAAACATTGAACATGGTTTCAGCTTTATTCATTGATTCTTTACTATCCCAACATGAACCAAGAGGTGCTGTAGAAAATGAAAACTCACAGCAACACCAATTTAAAACATTTAAACAAATAAATTCAAATCAGCTTTCTTTCTTTTTAGGGATTCTGAATTATCTTGCGGTGGAGGCTATGCCTTGTAGTATAAATATTATCATTACCAATATCCTATCAATCTGAATTCACGTTTTCCTGTAAAATTGAAATGTTGAATGTTGCTGATATCTTAAATGACAAAATCGTATGCAATTCTATATTGACTTCTGACTTCTTGACTTTTGACTTCACTAATTTGATACCTTAAATGTGGATGTCTTAACATTGTGATCTGTTAAAAGTGTATATGTAAACGGTTGACATGTTACATTCCATGTGGCAGTTGGTTGGAGAGGCAGAGGTCCAGGGGCTGGAGCTGGAGAGTGAAGGCCCAGAGAAAGAGCCCTCGGCTGGGGACACAGTGGAAGGGCAGAGGGTGGCAGAGCCGGAAGAACCACGCGGGGGCACAGGGGCCGAGCAGGAAGCTGAGGAGATCCGTACGGGAGAGAATAACGGCCCTCAGACAACATCAGAGGAAGATAAAGATGAAGCAAAGACATCTGAGGATGTAGTCTCCGCCACAAGCGAGGGAGAGAGAGAAACGGAAGAAGAGAGAGAGGAGTGTAAGAAGAGGGGATCGGCAGAGCAGGCTAAAAATGAAGGGATTGGGAAAGCAGAGGAGGAAGAGGTGGAGAAGAAGGAGAAAGGGGAGAATGTGGCAGAAGAGGAAAGAAAGGAGAAGAAGTGTGAGAAAGTAGGCAAAGCTAGAGGGGGAAATGGAGATTCCAAGGCAGGGAAGAAAGAACAGAACAAAGTAGGAGAGGAAGGTGGAAAAGGGAAGGAGAGGGAAAAGAGCAAGGAGTCAGACGAGCAGGTGAAGACAAAAAGAAAGGCTGGCGTGAACCCACCGATCTCCTCTACTACTGCCGCTCCATCGCGACGGACGAACTCCGCCCGCTCTGGGCGAGTGTCCACTAAAAAGGACATCCTTGCTAAATTTCAGCAAGGGGCCCCCGAGTAAGTCGTCAATTAATCTGTTCATATACGGTTCATGCTAGCACTCTGTAGGAAGCACTGCTGAATGTTTATCAAAACGTTTCACATAAAGAAATGTGTGCACAGGACACCCATGCCTTGCAACTTCAAAGTTCAGAGGTCATCCGCGGCCACTGCCACAGGTGCGTCCATCAAACAGAAGATGCTCCATTGGTGCCGCAGCAAGACGCGCAACTACGAGGTGAGGTCGGCGTGTAAATCCCTGACCCTTGTTTGAAACATGGTCTTTCCTTTGTAGTTTGAACAGGAGTCATAGATATACTTCTCTCTCCCCTCGTCCCAGGGTATTAACATTGAGAACTTCTCATCCTCCTGGTGTGATGGGCTAGCCTTCTGCGCCCTGGTCCATCGCTATTTTCCGGACGCCTTTGACTACTCCTCCCTGAAAGCAGAAGAGCGGAGGAAGAATTTCACTCTGGCTTTCAGCACAGCCGAGTGAGTACATGATTTCATAAATGGCGGATCTTCTGTAAGCTATAGTGTGCCCTGTTACTATGCATTTTTATTTGTTGTTATTATTCATATTATTCATATTATTATTATTGGATGTATTATTACTTTCATTATTATTATTACAGTTATTATTATTAAATGTTCTTCAACTTCAATACGATACCAATTCTTATACCATTTTTGACCCAGGTCTCTGGCTGACTGCTACCCTCTGCTGGAAGTAAACGATATGATCCTGATGGGTGACAGACCAGACCCGATGTGTGTTTTCACCTACGTCCAGGCGCTTTGCCAGACCTTTTCCAAAATAGACAAATTAAAAAAAGACAAAGAAACAAAGGAGCAAGAAAAAAGTGTGAACGCCAAAGAAGAACCGGGAGAAAATGAGGCCAACGTAGCGGTGGGGACGGTTGAGAAGCAGCAGGACAGAGGCGCTGTAGAGAACGGGATGAAAGACACTCCTGAGCCAGAGAAGGATGAGAAGGACGTGGAGACTTGTACGAAGAGCACTGAAGGGGAGGCGGATGCGCCGACGACTCCTACGATTGGGCTAAATGAAGATGAGCATTAAAATTAGGAGCTGAAGGAGGTTAATATATCAAAGGCTTGGGAAACATGAGTATAGCAGGCCTATAGATGAGCAACGGCACCGACAGACTAAATTGGAAAGGCTTTTAGGTAGCTAATACAAAAAGCTAGTCTTAGATTATATTAAAAGGAGTCATGGGTTGTTTCGATGCTTAGAGGCTATACGCACCCACACAGCCACGCAACACACGCGCACATGAACGCAAGATCATGCATTTGCACGTAAACGGATACACACACACACACACACACACACACACACACACACACACACACACACACACACACACACACACACTCACTCACTCACTCACTCACTCACTGGATATAGGCAGACAGCCGTTACAATGTGTTAGTTAATTGATTTAAAGTGTACACTATAATTTGAAATTTTTATATTTGCATTCACTGCAGTTGGTTATAGTAGACTATTTTTGAGCAAATGAAAACCAAAATGTATTGTAGCGACCCTGCAGGACTAAGATGGGAGAGACTAGGGGAGTTCATGAGGGGGGATATGTTGCCCCTAGTTCAGCTGATAGGTCAGGTTCAGAAAAGGGGAGGGGGCTGAGAAGGGGACTGGGAGACAAAAGGGGGAAATCAAAGAGAGAGACACCTCGAACGTTACTCCCAGTTCTACCTAAATAGCTAGTTTCGGCTACCAGCCTTTTTGTTGTTTTGGGCACTCTTCCAACCCCGTTATTAGCCTGTATTTTAGGGTAATAAACCCGGTTCTCCGGTTAAACTTCAGCCACCGTTTCCTCATCGTTCAGCTAGCTAGCAAGCCGTGCGGTGGAGCCGCGAGCGCTACAGTGTTATTTCGTAGGCGTACCATGTGTTTTCTTTTAGCAAGGGCGTAGGTTTGATTTGAATAGTTTATTTTTAGAGAGAATATTGTTTTTTATTCTCTTTACTACCAATACCCATGCCAAGTGGTGCATGTGCACGCACACATGGACACAAACTATTAAAAACCAAATACAGCTCTATTACAACCAAATGTATCCCCTTTTCAAGCTTATATATTGCAATATTCTTTGGGCCTGAACCTACAAGAACTTACCTGAAACAGCTTTTCACCTTACAAACAAAATTTGACAGGATATCAAAATTTTCAACCATTTTTAAGACATTGAGGGCTTAGCCAGAATCTTAATAAATAAGAAATATTGATCTCAGTGGGTGGTACAGTCAAGAGCCGAAAGTACGATTGAGTGCCTATTCTGATACACACACTTGCAGTATTTTGCTAAATGATCGAGATGACTCAATATATTTTCCAATATGCTATTCTTAATTGAGTAGGCCTATGCTTTGACACTGGAAATATATAATTTTCTTCAAGAATGGGCTAGTCAAGCCATGGGTATTACTTGTACCAGTTTTCTTGAAACGCAGGTCCTGCATTTCTTTCTTGATGACCCTATTTGCAAGACTTTGTACTTGTATGTACTTGGGATCAGGTTGGTTAGGCTTGTCCCAAACAATAATCACGTCTTCACTAGTACACTGAACTGCATTGACAATCTCACTGTCACTGCTACTGTCACTTGTCATCTACATGCTTCCTAGCATGTGGACCTGCACCAATCTCAGAAAAAAGAAAACATAACAAATGTTGCTACTCTGTATAATGCCATTCAGCGGACTCTATCATCAAAAGCACCTTACAGTGTAAGAGCCTGCCTCTGTCCTGCTAGCATCTGCTGGTTGCATAACTTCTTTCTAACTTCCTTTCGCCATCTCTGATAACGTAGTTTGCTAAGTAATACTACCTTTTAATTACATTTGCCTCCCTCTGTCTCTATGTGTCCAAAACAATAATATCATTGTAACCTACAACTTTATTTAATAATAGCACCTTTATGACAATATTGTCTTTGTAAGTGTTTTTTTCCATTTTCTATGAGACTCATTATCAATTGGGTCTACAGTGCATGTAAAGGTATTAACCTATCTACACTTTGATTTAAAACATCTTAATATTTTGTAAAGACAGTGTACAATGTATAACTACAACAATACAACTTAAAGAATAAGAGCTCAAAACGTAGTCTAATTATAACTACTAAACCATTGTTAGACCTCATGTGTGGCCCTGTTCATCCACCTGCCTCTGTCCTGCTAGAACTTGCTGGTTGTACAACTTCCTTCTCCTAATAAAAAGATAAGTTGATGCATAAAGAGAAAATATATTGGCTAGATCTGCTTCTTTGCTGAGTATTACTATAATGAAATGAACCTCAATGTGTCCAATGTAGTGTTGTCTAGGAAATTGATCGAGTTGGCCTATGATTATATGGAACCCTCCTAGGTAAAAATAAATGAGTTCAACACTCCAATAGAGTTGTCGATTCCCGTGATTTTAATCAGTATCAAACAAGGTCTATCAATGGAATGGAACAAGAACGATATTACAGGTCTATCAGCTACTCAGTACTGAGTTCTCTCCACGCAGGGAAAGACAACGATACTCGCTCGAGCGTCGCTGGGCTAACACACAAATATCAGTGTTCAGTTGGGGTTTTTAAGTGCTGGGTTCCCACCCTCCAGGTGGGACGGCATTCTTGTCAGTTGCTGGGCAGAACATCTGGTGTACTGGTTCTTTATGCCCAAATTGGGAGTGGATGGTCTCGAGAGCGAGTCTCCAGTCTCAGGTGGGACGTCTCATTGTTGTCAGTTGCCAGTTTTCTGTTCATGCTTTGATGTGGTTTTCCACAGGTGTCAGACTGAGGAACTGTTATTATGAGTAATTTGTCTTATTGTCTGAGTTTTCGAGGCCTGCACTCGAGATGACCTTGTCTACTACTCAGTACATTTCCTTTTGTCATTAGTTTTCCGTCTACAATCCCTCTCAAGAGCTCACAAGAGCTCTAAAAAAGAGGACGGGAAACTCCAAATTGAAGGGAATCTCAACCAAATTAATTGCCCGAGGCGGGGGTGAGGGAAACCTCTCTTAAGGAGAGGGAAAACCTCTACCCACTCGAATAGCCGAGCACATTCGTCCACCTGTACGGCGCAAGCAGTTACATTTAAGCCAAAAGCAAAACATCTTAAAGGTATTGCATGGAAAAGGAAACATCACCGGGACGGGGAGAGAGAGCTCATGGGGCCCGGCAAATGTCCCGGGGAAGGTCCCATTTTATTGTCCGCTCTCCTCCCCGCTCCGGGGCGGCTGTTAATGTTGACTACGCTTACCGTTGGGGTTGTCGGGGAGGCGACTGTCTGGATTTTAATGAGACTCATGATTTCTTTCCCGGAGATATCTACTCCTATTGTAATGAAGACGTCGGAATTTGAGTGATAGTCGGTCAGGGTAAGGATTAACTTATTGACTTTTTTTCCTGCCCACACTGAGTCATGTCCCCGATACAACTTAAGCTTATGGATAATGTGTGATGGGTTACGGTCCCAGTTGCCACTCTTGCTCTTAGTCCACCCTGGCCTGGTGTTCCATTGTACATCATGCCAGGAGTGACACCAGGGTCCGGTGGGGTTTCTGTTGGTCGTGGGCCAGAGGCACCCATACACGTCGTACCCCCGCCAGGTAACTGGGTCCCCTGTACAAGGAATAATGTCACACAAGTCAACTGTCCACATTGCATTCTTTCCTACTTCTCGCTCCAGTGTCAATTTAAACATCCCTGTCCCAGGTTTCACCACCGTTCTTTTCTCCACTTCCGAGGATGTTGGAGAGTTCAGGGGAAGGAAAAGAAACATTAAAGTCAACAACATTACTGTACAGAATGAGAGTCCGGTGATCGCTAGGCTCCGCATCCGGCCGCCTGGGTTGGGATCAGTGGGTGCCATGGAGCCTTAGTCTGTTGGGTTGTGGGGTCTCGCAGCTGGGTTCTGGGCAGCTGGGGGTGTTGCCCTCCTGGTGAGTGAGAGGTGTACCCACTTACGCCCCTTGGTCCCTTGGATTGCCACTGAGTACGGGGTGGCCAGGAGTACCCGGAAAGGTCCGCCCCACCGTGGCTCGGGAAACTTTCGACGATGTTGCTTTTCCCACACCCAGTCTCCTGGCCGCAGTGGGGTGTCCGGTTCTGCTGGGGTTGTAATGGTGGTGACCTGTGAGTGTAGGGCTCGAGAGGCTAGAGTAAGTGCAGTACAGTACCGAGACAATTGTTCCCCTAATTGGTCAGTGAGAGGTTCAGCTGGGGTGTATGGACCTGGCATGGGTCACCCAGTGATCAGTTCATACGGCGAAAGTCCCGTACGGGAGTGTGGATTGCCCCTTGCCGCCATAAGGGCCAAAGGCAAGGCCGATAGCCACGACATCCGTTTCTGGGAGTCGAGGGCTGCGAGTAGGAAGTCCGTGGCTTGTGTGGTGGAGGAGGGGGTGTTGACATGGGTCATTATTTTACCCATGGTTTCTTTCAGGGTCCTATTGGCCCTCTCAACCAGTCCCTGGCTTTGGGGGTGGTACTGACTGGCTCTCTCTTTCTCTCTGCCTCGGGTATGTTCGGCCACCCAGTCCCTAGGGGCATCGTTGGGGCCTGGCTTTCTTGTCCCGTTTTTAATTCCTGAGCTCTGTTGTTTAGTCTTTCTCACAATGCAGGCGGCAGGGCCGGACCTGCCAGCGATCACTGCTACGCGACGCCTTCTATCTTTTGGTTTAGTTGGCTTTAACACCTGTTCTTCTACTTCCTCATTCTCATTCTCGTAATGAGGTTGCGGGTCTGCTACCTCGTCTTCATCGTCCTGCTCTGAACGCTGACCTTTGTCTACTTCTCCTTCTCTTCCACTCTCATCTTCGTATACCTCACTAGGGTGTGTTGGTCCCCATTCAAATGGGATGGGGTCGACGACCGAGGCGTGTGATATGACCAACATAGGCGCCTGTACTATGGACAGGTTTTCAAACCCGCAATCGAATACGTTGCAGTATGAGGGCATCGGCCCGGGCGGCCCTGGTCTTTTTGTTTTTGAGGTTTTACTCGAGTCTTTTTTTACAGTTATTTTGTTGTTGTCGTTCCGCCGGGGTCTCTTCTAAAGTGGGATATATTGGTTCTGTCGGTGGCGCGTATGGGGGTGGTCGGGGCTCCTCAGTCGCTTTAGACTGAGCGGTTGGTCGCGGTTCCATTTTATATGTCGGTTGTACCAGTGTCACTGGCCCTGGGGAAGTCGTCCCTTCGGGGGGTAGTGTCTGTGTCAGGGCGGCGCGAATAACTTCCCATTTATCGAGTCCTTCGAGCATTTCTTCATTCTTTTTGTCAGGCCGGCGGTGACCTGCGGCTGCTTTTATCGCTCGCAGATGGGCTGCCTCTACTTTCATCCATTCACGTACTTTTTGTAAGTCATCTCTGTTATAAGGGCCTTTAACGGGGAACAAACCCTTCTGGTACCATATTTTACAATACTTGGGGATGCGCTGCACCCATTTTTCTTGTTCTTTCTTGGATATACGGGTCCCTGATCGCACCAGTCTATTATGGATGTATTCTTTGACCCGAATTAACTGCGCGTCCGCAGTGTCTTTTAGGGTTGCCATGGCGTTCAATATTTTATGATCCGTTTACCAAATTCACGGGGCTGCCTCCCGTTAGGCTCATTTTCCTCTTTTCTCTCGGGGCTGCCTCCCGATAGGCTCTTACATTATGCTGGATTTTACGTTCCGTAAACGTCGAATTCAAGGGGCTGCCTCCCGTTAGGCTCGTTTTTGTCTTTTCTCTCTTGCCGGGGCTTCTTCCCGGTCTGCAATTGTTTTGTATTCGAATACTCTCGTCCGGTATTCTTGTCTTTAATAATTACATGTTAGCCCCTGACCGTCGCTGACGCGGGTTTACGACATGAACTACTTAGTACATACAACACAATTCATAGCATTGTAATATCGTTCTTTTGATAAAGTATGAATACCCCACAAAAGTCGACAGAAAGGCCGTCACTCACCCGCGTCTCTTCCTACAAGACTATGTCCTATAGATCTAATTTAAATCCCGCATATAATAAGGGATTGTCCTATGCAGTTTTAGTCCACTTTCCTAAGACAAGGTTACTGCTTACCTATTCAGATGGGGCCCACTGAAGAGACGCGTCGGTATTGTGGTCCCTCCGATCGTCTAGGAGGTGGGTGGAGGTTCCGCGGTCCAACTCAGTAAGTCCCTCGAGACCGAGATCCCGGACGAGCCCCCAATTGTTGTCTAGGAAATTGATCGAGTTGGCCTTTGATTATATGGAACCCTCCTAGGTAAAAAAATGAGTTCAACACTCCAATAGAGTTGTCGATTCCCGTGGTTTTAATCCGTATCAAACAAGGTCTATCAATGGAATGGTACAAGAACGATATTACAGGTCTATCAGCTACTCAGTACTGAGTTCTCTCCACGCAGGGAAAGACAACGATACTCGCTCGAGCGTCGCTGGGCTAACACACAAATATCAGTGTTCAGTTGGGGCTTTTAAGTGCTGGGTTCCCACCCTCCAGGTGGGATGGCATTCTTGTCGGTTGCTGGGCAGAACATCTGGTGTACTGGTTCTTTATGCCCAAATTGGGAGTGGGTGGTCTCGAGAGCAAGTCTCCA
This sequence comes from Lota lota, assembly GCA_026745465.1. Lineage (NCBI taxonomy): Eukaryota > Metazoa > Chordata > Actinopteri > Gadiformes > Lotidae > Lota > Lota lota. Next base: position 512,498 of record JACYXH010000429.1, on the reverse strand, counting down.
GTCTCAGGTGGGACGTCTCATTGTTGTCAGTTGCCAGTTTTCTGTTCATGCTTCGATGTGGTTTTCCACAGGTGTCAGACTGAGGAACTGTTACTATGAGTAAATTGTCTTATTGTCTGAGTTTTCGAGGCCTGCACTCGAGATGACCTTGTCTACTACTCAGTACATTTCCTTTTGCCATTAGTTTTCCGTCTACAGTAGCTATGACAATAACGTATTTTGTAAATATTTTTGTTATCAATGCATGTGGTATTAGTCTACTTAAAGGTCCGAACAAATAAGTCATTATCTTAATTTTTATTCTCTTAGGTGGCATTTTTAACGGTGTAAGAGTTATAACCTAGTTAACAAGATGGATGACAATTTAAAAACAAACGTTAAGTTAGCTAGCAAGTGGGTAATCGGTGACGTTAAGTAATTATGGCCCTTGTGAACAACAATATCCGCTAAACAATATTGTTCATAGAATAGAGCTCTGCTCCATTCGTTGAGGTTATCTGTTGACAATATATATAATATGATGTTAATGTTTAAGATATTGCTTCCCTAATCACCTTCTCCGCTCCAATGAAAGGGCTGCTTGGCACTACTGCACGTTAGTGATCAAACGTGTAAGTTACCGCCGTTTTAGAGTTAACCATTTGTGGATGAGCGGATGTAATAACATAAAAGACACAGGACGTTCTTCAGAGTTAACCCTATGTGGGAGAGGATTAAATTATGTTAATGACAAAAGACGTTTTTCAAATTGATTAAAATTATTGATAGGGACATTTTGATCGTTCCTTAATTGACATTGGTAGGGACCAGAGGGACGTGTCCATACCGCCCCGCACTAAACATACGCCAATGGTTTCTAGTGTTTCTAGCAGACCTCTCTAAATAGCTCTCTAAATAGCTCTGGTTGCTAGGAATGACCGCCTCCATCTTGGAAGCATATGAGCAATGAAATGTTTGTTATTGTGTTGTTTTGGTCATTATTTAGTAATTAATCGTGAAATAATTAGTAATTAGGGGGAATTATTGTTGTGTTTGAAACTACCACCACGTTTCTCGGTCCAGACATGGCTAACTTGTCTAAGTGACGGTATAATTACGTTTATTTAGGATGTTTATTAAGGAGCATCGCCTACTACAAATCCCATGGTGCATTCTGACGTAACGTTAGCTAAGTCCTTTTGTAGCCACATAACAAGTGAGGGGGTCTACAAATGAGTTTAAAATAAATATTTGGAAAACCATCAAATTATGTGTTCTTCAATTTAGTCTGTCGGTTTCTAAATATAACAAAATTAATATATGGAATTTACGTTAAAATTAGTTAGTGAGGTTTATTTTTATTTGTATTTGTATTCATAAGTTCTGTTTCATGAGAAGTGGGATCCCTGATTTTAACTCCTGCTCAGACGGTGGCGGTAATGCACCGAAACGTTGTTTGAATTCCCCGAAAATAACAAGAAGAAGAAGAAGTTTGTTCACTGTTTATGTTACCTCTCGCCGGCGGTCGAGTAAAATATGTCAATAAACATGTCTCCGTGCGGCTCCACTTTGGAAGAACAGCTTTCGTCCATAATGGATGTACTTGCGAAAGCGGCCGTATCTGAAATTAGCCAAATGTTCTCGGAAGGGTCGGCTACCCTTCGCTTACAAATAACTCAGAGCCTGAAAGAAAACGAAGCGCTGAGGACGAGGATGAAGGTGATGAGGAGTGAGCTGTTTTCTTTGCGGCTTCAAACAAGATCAAATGCATCGCGTGCGGCAAGTCGTTTTGCCCTGGCTCGAGCCAACATCTGCAAACCACGGACTAAATCACTGGGAAATGGTGAGTTCCGACTGTAATAGGTGGAAAACAGGACAGTCCAAGACTTAATTGTTCAGGGCGTCTTTAAGCTCGCTCACTTTTGTAAGAATTACTATATGTGTAGTAATAGGAAATAGTAATGGTAATAATAATCATGATTAATAATTAACATTTAATAATAACAGCACAGTAAGCTACGGGTAACTCACAACACATCCCCAATCTAAATATATGTTATACCCATTTCTGGCACTTTGAATGCTCTTGGTCAAGAATGTAATGTATTCGTCATCATCATCTTCATCATCATCAGGCCTAAAGCCCCTGATGGACCACAAGGTGGTTGGAAATTCCCCTTTTCATTCACCATCCAAAAGTGAGGCTTCGTCTGTTACAACTCCAGCAGAGGTAGGCACAACACACCTATTAAATCACACACCTTTATGATTCAATGTGTCATGAATGGGGATTGACATATTTTCTGTGCCAATGCAGAAATGTGTCTTGTGTGTGTTTCCCTCTTTATGTGGAAAGCAGGAGACCCCAGACATAATTTTAATCAAGGATGAAGAGGATATCGGTGGATGCAGGCCCGCTGTAGGTGAGCACTAAGGGTTAATGGGAACTGCGTTTCATGCTCATGCAGGGTTAGTGATAGGTGTTTTTTTATAGGATAACATATTCTAATATATTTGTATTATTCTAATAATGATACATCTGCTTCTACTTTTCATTTAGTGTGTCTATGCACGCTTCACTATGAAATAATTCCTTTTTCTGAGAGTCATGGTATGGGATACGGCTTGTGACAGAGCTCGTGGTGTCTTTCTACAGTTAGGTTTTACATGGTATGCATTACTGAAAGGGGAATATTCGGCTCAGTTCGGACTCAGACTCAGACCAATAGGTCTCAGGGAAAGGTAGATTGAAGCGGTTTAATAACCATTTGTGTGCAGCCAGACTCCCAAAGCGAGAGCAAACTGCACAATGTCCTATCCCACACAAGGTTTATTTATACTTCAAAACAGACAAACATTAACAATGGTGACCTATGAACGTTCGATAACGGTAACCTATTAACGTTAAACAGTAATAACCTATGAACGTTTATATAGGATAACAATATATACTAATATACTTATACTATTCTAGTAATTATATATCTGTTTCTACTTTTCGTTTGGTGTGACTGTGGTGTCAGTGTGCTGAAGTTCTTGCGTGCAGTGCTCATCAGTTCTGGCGGTGGTGTGGGTTACAATTGTTGGACATTCTTTGGTTTCCACTGTTGAACGTTCATAGGTCACCATGATGTGGCGTTATTGGGTTATCACTATTTAACATTTATAGGTTATCACTGTTTAACATTCATAGGTTATCACTGTTTAACGTTCATCGGTTATCACTGTTTAATGTTCATATATAGGTCACCACAATGTGGCCTTCATGGGTTATCACTATTAAACATTCATAGGTTATCACTGTTTAACGTTCATGGTCACCGTTAACGTTCATATTTTTTTAAGAATAAATCAACCTTATGTAGGATCGGACATTGTGCAGGCTTGCAATTCAAGCGGTTTAATACGATCTCGGGTACAGCCAGACTCAGGGCGGGGCTGTACCCGAGATCGTATTAAATCGCTTGAACTGCAAATCTACTTGTGTCTTCAACTTCTTGTCTTCAACTTCATTCAACTGAATGAATAATCTCCTTTCAATGTTAAACAGTGGTAACTTATGAACGCCATATAACTGTGGCCTATGAACATTTGTTCATAGTCACTTATTAGCTTTAAACTGTGTTAACCGTTGAACTTTATACAATGGTGACCTATGAACGTTTGATAATGGTAACTTAATAATGTTAAACAGTGATAACCTATGAACGTTAAACGGTGGTAACCTATTGCTTATATATGCAAACAAAGCAGCGAATTTCTAACTTTTGCTTGCAAAAAGTAGACAAAGTATTTTCAAATCTTTTCGATTAAAACCTATGAACATTCGATACGGTGACCAGTTTTATAACTAGGCCTGACGACAACCATATGGTAGAATAAGTTCTGAGCCTGAATATTAGTTCGTTAAGTAGGTATAACTCATTTCAGCATTCGAATGCTTCATTTTTATAATGACAAAAATAATGTATATATATATATCTTCATTTTTTTATATGACAAAGCAAATATGCAGGTTAATGGTTTAGAAGGGTTTTAACAATGAACATATTTAGCAGCTATTTCAATGTTTAAATGAGGCCAAGTGTTTAACTCATAATGGACACGTTTAACAAGTTAGAGATCTTACTAAATAAAGCCATAGGTTAACAAATACTACAATCAGTAAGACTTAAACAGTTAACTTCCGCATGTACACAGTAGCTACACACTGTATCCTTATGTGCTAATAATGTATTAATCCAATTACTTTCTCTCTGTCTTTCTGTTTTCCTCTCTGCAGAAGACTGCGATGCCTTTGGAGACCGCAGCACACAGAGCGGCGCCACCTCGGAGAGTCTGCATGTGGACGCCCCTGGCTCCTCCCACATGTCCAGTCACAATGGGAAGCTGCGGATCCTGAGCGTCCACGGACAAGGGGAGGGCCCATTGGCGGTGGACGGCCATGACACCCTCTTCACCGCGTCCGAACTGGAGGCCCTGAGCTCGTTGTCCCCGGACCACAGCATCACCCATGACAGCCTCCTCAGCTTCAACAGCGGCCCCAGCGAGAGGATCCCGGCGCAGGGGATGCAAGACAGCAGGGGGGGTCCCGGTAGAGACGGCCACGCAGAACGGCTCCAGCGCCTCCAGACCGCCTCCCTGTCCCTGAAGCACGCCGCGCTGGCGGTCGACGACAAGGGAAGGCGACTGGGCCACCTCGGGGCACAGTTCCCGCTGCAGCACAACTTGGTGTTCCCGCAGGGCGTGGCCAAAAGCCTGGACTGCGGCGAGCGGTTCTTCAGCCACAAGGAGCCAATCGTGCACCAAACGCAGGAGCCACCCTTCTCCTGTGCCTTTTGCGGCAGGTCGTTGGCCAACAAGGCCAAGCTGACCATGCACATGCGCATCCACACTGGTGAGAAGCCGTACGGGTGCGTCCAGTGTGGGAAGCGCTTCACGCAGAGCGGTAGCCTGAAGATCCACATGAGGACTCACTCTGGGGAGAAGCCCTGCGTGTGTCTGCAATGCAACGCCAGCTTCAGCGACCCCAGCAATTTGCGTCGCCACATGGTCAAGCACACGGACAATGGGGTGCTTTGACATGGGGCAACGGGATGCTTTGGTTGACACCTCTATCGTGTATGTGATAAAATGACTGCTTTATTTTTTTTTCATCACGATTGAAGACGCTTTCCAACTTTCCGATAATTTTATTTTTAATTTTATTGTTAATAATAAATGTCTGTGTCATTACCGTTACCTTTGTAATCACAAATTGGCTGCAAAGTTCACTTGTGGAATAGGCTTCTTCAATGTAACCCCACATTATACATGATTGTGTTTATTTCACTTATCTTTTCATTCTGTGTGCTTTAATGCCAACTACCTCTTGTTTTGACTTCCTGTTTGCGGTCTTCTTTCTACTGCCAGTATTTTCTAGTTCTTACCTTGGATTGTATCACAATAGACTATAATGGTTGAGTACTACTTTCTACAGTTAGTTTATCAACTAAAAAAGGTCACTGGTTAAACGTATAGATCTCAGTGATGCTTGAGTCAGTTTACGATCCTACCCCTAGAATGCAGCATTATTCTTTTTACATTATACATTTCTAGCACTGTTCACCCTTCAATCCTTGTTTGTCTAACGAAAGTTAAATGAAAGGATGATTAACTTATCATATTAACTTAAAGTGTAAAATATATCAACTGGTATGAAAGATAACTTTTTTAATGTTAAATTAAATGTTTGATACATTGCATTAAGGGATAATAGTATGTACATTATCCCGATTACACGGATTCTTACTAAATAAATCGATAATTTGACACAAAATATAACTATTATTGATTTAAATAATTATAGTATTGCTTCCGCTAATAGATAATTGTCGGCTAGATTCGACGGTTGGAAACAGCGTACATAGCGGTCGATTATTCTGAAATAACCGAGGTTATTCAAGTCATTTAGAAATAACCGTCCTCTGAATGTCGTAATTGACCAATCAGAATCGAGTTTTCGTCAAAGCCGTTTAATAAGTATTGGCCACACACACACACACACACACACACACACACACACACACACACACACACACACACACACACACACACACACACACACACACACACACACACACACACACACACACACACACACACACACACACACACACACACACACACACACACACACACACACACACACACACACACACACACACACACACACACACACACACACACACACACACACACACACACACACACACACAATGTTGTTTTCCGGTAATTACGGTAATATACCGGAAGAGTGCGCCCTCCGTTCTGGGGTAAATCGACATCCCAGGGTCCGTTTCATGTCAGTCACCGTTACCTCTCGCCGGCAGTCAAGTAAAATTATGCCAATAAACATGTCGCCGTGCGGCTCAACTTTGGAAGAACATCTTTCGTCCATAATGGACGTACTTGCGAAAGCGGCCGTATCTGAAATTAGCCAATTGTTCTCGGAAGGGTCGGCTACCCTTCGCTTACAAATAACTCAGAGCCTGAAAGAAAACGAAGCGCTGAGAACGAGGATGAAGGTGATGAGGAGTGAGCTGTTTTCTTTGCGGCTTCAAACAAGATCAAATGCATCGCGTGCGGCAAGTCGTTTTGCCCTGGCTCGAGCCAGCATCTGCAACCCACGGACTAAATCACTGGGAGATGGTGAGTTCCGGTTGTAATAGGTGGAAAACAGGAGTGTACAGGGGCTTTAAGCACTCTCACTGTTCTATTAATTACTATATGTGTAGTAATAGGAAATTGTAATAATCATGATTAATAATGAATAATAACAGAACAATAGGCCACCTCACAACACATCCCTAATCTAAATATACGATATGCCCATTTTCTGCACTTTGAATGGTCTTGGTCAAGAATGTAATGTATTCTTCATCATCATCATCATCATCATCAGGCCTAAAGTCCCTGAATGACCACAAGGCAGTTGGAAATTCCCCTTATCTTACACCATCCAAAAGTGAGGCATCCTCTGTTACAACTCCAGCAGAGGTAGGCACAACACCCACATAGAAAGCACACACCTTTATGATTCAATTTGTTGTTCAGGGGGATGGCCAACTCTTCCGTGCAAATGCAAGAATGTCTTGTGTGTGTCCCTCTTTATGTGGATAGCAGGAGACCCTTGACATCATTTTAATCAAGAATGAAGAGGATATCAGTGGATGCAGGCCAGCAGGTGAGTCACACACATTGCAGCCTAGATTCTAGGCTACCTACTACATTCTACCTGCGCCAAAAAGCCTGGTCCTCTTTTGAAAATGCATAAGGACTAAAACAATTACTTTCTCTCTAACTTTCTGTTTTCCTCTCTGCAGAAGACTGCGATGCCTTTGGAGACCGCAGCACGCATCGCAGCACCACCTCGGAGAGTCTGCATGTGGACGACCCTGGCTCCTCCCACATGTCCAGTCACAACGGGGAGCTGCGGATCCTGAGCGTCCACGGACAAGGGGAGGGCCCACTGGCAGTGGACAGCCATGACACCCTCTTCACCGTGTCTGAACTGGAGGTTTTGAGCTCGCTGTCTGCGAACCACAGCGTGGCCAAGAGCCTGGACTGCGGCGAGCATTTGGTCCGCCGCAAGGAGTTGACTGTGCAGGTTCGAAATTCCCCTTCTCATTCACCATCCAAAAGTGAGGCTTCCTCTGTTACAACTCCGGCAGAGGTAGGCACAACACACACCCATAGAAAGCACACACCTTTATGATTCAATTTGTTAATGTGGATTGACAACTTTTCTGTGCAAATGCAAAAATGTGTCTTGTGTGCGTTCCCTCTTTATGTGGAAAGCGGGAGACCCCAGACACCATTTTAATCAAGGATGAGGAGGATATCGGTGGAGGCAGGCCCGCTGTAGGTAAGTAATATACACTGCAGCCATGCAAGCAAGCAAACGACCTGGATCAACTGAGATTGTACTTGATTCTACCTGTGCTAAAAAGCCTTGTCCTCCTTCGAAAACGCATCATGAACAGAGCCCTGCTAAAACACAAGTTAAACTTGGGAGTTGCATTTCAAAGATGGAAACAGCTAAGAGCCCAGAAGGGTTTCAAGATGGATGCCACATGAGCTGGTTTATAATTTTCAAACAATAAATAAATAGCAAATGTATATATGTTAGCTGATCAACTTACAGGTAGCCCTTTCACACAAGCACTGTAAACCGGACATTCTCCTGATTATACCCGGAGGGGCTGTATGTGTGAACGCAAATGTCAGAATCTGCCCCCCCCCCCCCTCCCGTTTACCCGGCTAGGCCCCAAGTGTAAAGTCCGGAGAGCCGGAGAATTCACAACGAGCGAGTGGGCGTGTTTTCCTCTCTGCAGAAGACTGCGATGCCTTTGGAGACCACAGCACGCAGCGCGGCGCCACCTTGGAGAGTCAGCATGTGGACGTCCCTGGCTCCTCCCACATGTCTAGTCACAACGGCGATCTGCGGATCCTGAGCGTCCACGGACCAGGGGAGGGCCCACCACTGGCGGGCCCACTGCCAGTGGGCAGTGGGCTCTTCACCTCGTCTGAACTGGAGGCCATGAGGTCGCTGTCCGCGGACCACAGCGTGGCCAAGAGCCTGGACTGCGACGAGCAGCTCGTCCGCCGCAAGGAGCTGACTGTAAACCGGGCCGGCCGCAAGGGCCGTCCCTGTGCCTTGTGTGGCAGGGTGTTTCCCAACAATGCCAAGATGACCATCCACATGCGTACCCACACCGGCGAGAAGCCATACGGGTGCGACCAGTGCATGAAGCGCTTCCAACAGAAAGGCAACCTGAAGATCCACATGAGGATTCACTCCGGGGAGAAGCCCTTCGTGTGTCTGCAGTGCAACGCCAGTTACAGCGACCCCAGCAATTTGCGTCGCCACATGATCAAGCACACAGGCAATGGCGTGCTTTGACATGGGGCAACAGGACGCTTTGATTGACACCTTTATCGTGTATGTGATGAAATGATTGCTTTAGGTTTTTTTCATCACAATTAAAGACGCTTTCCAACTTTCCGATTTTTATAAAAAATCTATATTTCTGTTTTTATTGTCGTTAATCATTTATGTCTGTGTCATTACTGTTACCTTTGTTATCACAAATTGCCTGTAAAGTTCACTTGTGGAATAGAATGCTGCAATGTAACCCCACATTATACATGATTATGTTCATTTCACTTATCTTTTTATTCTGTGTGCTTTAATGCCAACTACCTCTTGTTTTGACTTTCTGTTTGTGGTCTTACCTTGGATTGTATCACAATAGGCTATAATGGCTGAGTACTAGTTTCTACAGTTAGATTATCAACTAAAAAAGGTAACTGGTTAAATGTATAGATCTCAGTGATGCTTGAGTCAGTTTACGGTCCTACCTCCAGAAATGCAGCATTATTCTGATGGGACAAAGTCAGAACATTCCTAGCATGTTTGTCTAACAAAAGTTAAATGAAAGGACGATTAACTTATCATGTTAACTTCAAGTGTAAAATATATCAATGACCGGTATGAAAGATAACTTTTTTAAATGTGAAATTAAATGTTTGACACATTGAATTAAGGGATACTATTATGTACATTATCCCGATTTCATGGATACTTACTAAAGAAATCAATATTTTGACACAAAATATAACAATATTGTTATTGATTTAAATAATTAATATTGCTTCCGCTAATAGATAACTGTCGGCTAGATTCGACGTTTGGAAACAGCGTCCATAGCGGTCAGTTGTTAAGAAATAACCGAGGTTATTCGGGATATTCAGAAATAACCGACTGCTGATTGTCGTAATTGACCAATCAGAATCGAGTTTTCGTTAAAGCCCTGCAATAAGTTTTCTTATGTGTAATTGCAAGATCTTTTGTTGGACAGCAACCATGGTAGGTTGCTGCATTCATGAAACTAAGTGACACATTAAGCTACATGAAGCCATCAATGCACCTGTCTACATTAATGTAAATGACAGGAGTTCAGCGCTCCAAGTACGTTCATCGTGTCCCAATCTTTCCGCAGGCTTTTGTGCTTAGCAATCAATATGACATCATTGCGTGACTTTTATTAGAAATAATGTGATTTACGGAAATGGGAACGGAGCAGGATAACCACACGAACCAACAACAATATTTGGAAAGCTTCTGATGTTTTATGGTTAGGTTCGATACTCAGGATCTCATAATTGTAATTTCAGTTAACCATATTACTATATATTAAGCTGCTTACTGAATGGATAGATTGCAACTAGTGACACACCAAGGCCTCGGTTACACTTGTCGTTTCATTGCGATTTTTGTGATTGGATGCGCCGGACCGGAGTACAGGTCTGACGTCCACACTTATCACTTGAATGCGAGCAATGTGGCCGAATCTGTGTGCGGATTTAACTTTCCTGCAAAAATACTAGACCTGCCTGGTCAAATACATCTGCTGAAATGGCGCTTGGTGGAAGGGTAGCCCTTATGTTGTTCTTGCTTAATAACAATGGTATTTAATAGTCAAAGCCTTCGCAATTGCGCACTCATGCATGGTTGTTGATGCTGTATCGAAGTGGTTCGTTCGCCAACGTTTACGCGTTCGACGATGTTTACAATATTGACCGCCCGCCGGCTATGTCCCGCAATCAAACATAGTAGTATCAAGTTTAGCAGCAAACCGCTGCTGTGTTGGTGTATTCCAAAAATAAAAAAATAAACACGTCAATAGCAGCGTAGGCAGTTTGATCGTCTTTTTTTTTTCTTACTAAGATATTTTATATTCAACAGATATTGCTGTTCATACCCCTATGCAGGGGCAGGTCTAAAAGGGAGGCACGGGATGTGACCTGAAATATGATTAACGATCTGATCCAATTACATTGGGAATTTTAAAGGCACAATATGTAAAATGTCGGCTTTAAAATAGCTATAAACGACTAGAACTATGTTATATATATTTATTTTATTGTGTACTGACCCTATCCCAAAGGTTGTAACCATTTCTAAACTCATTGAAATCCGTCCTTTTAAAATGGAAACGTCCCGGGCAATTTTGTCGAGTCTTAACGGCGTAATTTCCCCTTAACCACTAGCATCCGGGAAACAGAGAGTGAGGAAGGAAGTTGGCGAACTAGATAGCTATCCACTCTGTTTTTCTTTTTTTTTCATTCTATTGTTTTTATGGCTCACTCTGATGGAACATGATTATTCAGTCCAGTTTGCCGCGACTTCTGTTGCCAAAGCTGTCCATGTAAAGCGCAAACGTATGTGTGAATAAAACGACCCAAAAAGATTATTAGACAAGAGGAGAGATAGCCTACGAGAGAAAACATTGGTGCGGCATTCCTAAGATGGAGAGTTTCATGAGGAGCTAGGACTAAAGAGAGACGCTTATCTCGCATGTGTTCTACTAGACAGGTAAGCACCCATTTGCCTCGCGTTATCCGAATAATAGTACAAACAACAGTAATAATAGCATGCAGTATATTATTTTGATGATACTGTTGGAAAACGGTAACTATCCTCAATGTTGATAGTGTATTATATGATGATAGGACAATGCAGTTATATTGTAAGATACTCGTGTTTTTATGAATTAGAATGAGTAACGTATTTGTATCATGCCTCAGAGACACTGCAAAAACCTCACTAACGTTAAGGTATAACGGGAAATAACATCCCTTTGTAAATATGTATAATTGGGCTGGGGAATTGGCTTTGTTGGTGTGATAATCTGAAAGTTATATGTATTACAACATTGTAACCTTAAACCTTATGTAGGCTATCAATCACTGTGATCGATACATAATAAGTAAATAAATACGCGCTTTGCGCTTTTCATGATCCTGTGCGGATTTCAGTCATTCATATGATATGTATCCAGACACAAATGGTGTGTGGTGATACAAACGGGGTAACGTAACAAAATACAATGGTTTCAAATGGTTACGTATTCTATCTTTGCAAATAGTTAGAACTACTTACTAAAGCCAATCTTGGATTGAGTGCGTTAGCGATCTACAACCTTTGTAAACCATGACTATTTCAGTGTTTGTGTTTAGTGTACTAAGGAAATAGTGAGGCTCATCGCGATTTCACCATGTTGTTAGGCATGTTATGAACTGTTGTCCGTTAGTTCGTTAGTATCTCCTGCCTTAATTTTTTCTATAAATGTATTATCAGTTCGTGGCACATGCTAAATATATATTTTAATTTATTTATTTATTTTTTCACATTGTAGTTACCAAACAGGAGGACCATCCACGTCAACTCCTAGCAAGAGACCTCGAAAGCCTGTTCAAGTCCTTTCTACCTAGCAGCCTCCACCATAGCACCATCCAGTGACTCACCATCAGATAGGTAAGGAATACTGAATTATTAGAATATAATTTCTCCACGGTTTTCTGGAGCCTGGAATTGAAGAACTTTCCATGTCAGAAATAGAATCACAGGTCCTACATGAAAGGTGACGTTATATAAAGGGTATGTGGTGTTGGTTGTTTTAAATGAACACTAGGCTATACACTAAAGTACTTTAGCATCCAACAGAATGTGAAGATATTAGTTTTGATGAGGACTATGTATCTATCAGCAGACTGTAATAGCAGAACTTTGATATGTTACTGTTCTGTCTGATTGAATAGTGGTATGGCCATGGTCTACATTTTTCTGAGATGGTAAATTATGGTTATTCCTTCTCATCTGAATGTCTTTGACCTCACATGGGGTCAGCTCTACACTACGAGACAAGTGCTGAATGTAAACTACAACCTCGTTCCTCCGAACCTGTGTCCCAAAATCAACAGTCAACTGAACAAGCTGCACCTTTATATATTTCTTTCATTTAATTAATGTAATGTAAATACATTCACCGCAAAGCAACATTTTTACTTAAACAATATTTTATATATATATATATATAAATAAATGTATTGTACTGTGTATAAAAACATTGCTTCTGTATTTAATCACACATACTCTTACTACTATTTTTTTTACTACTACTCTTACTACAATGCCTTATAAAGAAGGCAGTATGGAACCATATAATATATATTATAACAAGAATAATTTATAAAATGTACAATGAAATGACTAACCATTCACTTCTATAAAAAGGAAGATATTTCTAAAGAAGATAACAGGAGTGATGTTGCTAACAGTAATTATAACAGTGCTGCCATGAACCCAGTGCGCTGGCCATTTGGGTCTGGGTAATGGTCACGTATCCTGCACACTCCTGCCGTGCCGCCGGCTGATGCCGTCCCTCTTCCTCTACCCACCGGTCTTCCTCTCGCCGCACCGCTGGCTCTTCCTGTCCCTTTCCTTTTTCCTGTGGCCATCCCTCTTGTTTTCCCTGTGATAGGTTTTGCCCCCTGCTATAGGGGGGACTCCAGGTCTCATCAACAGTTGACATTGATACATCCAATGAGGAGCTATCAGTCTTCCTGCAACATACAGTATTCACATGTCAACAGAAGCACTTACTAAAATCTTGAGATACAGAGGACATGATCAGCTGACAATATTTATGTGGCTACATTGAAAGAGCTGTCATGTGTTTTAGCTCATTTCAGTACGTTGACTTATTAATGTTGAGTGTGTAAATCATTCTAAGTGTCTGTCAGTGTGTGTCACTATACATACTATGGATTATTACAATGCTTTTGTGCTATAACAACGTCATAAGTTATAACAACGTTCAACACGTTATTTTTAGTATGATTGTTTTGACCATGGATAACAGTACTGGGCTATCTTACCCCACGATGTAATTTTCCATATAATGTTATCTACAGCTCTAATCGATTCATCTAAACTTAGCAGGTTAACGCTACTTTGACTAACGTTAGTTGCGGATATTTCATTAAAATGAAATTACATTACGTGATTAAACGTAACGTGAATACAACTTTCAATCAGTACTTCGTCCGTGAACATGATTACTGCTGAGTCGCGTCAGATTGATTTTCACCGGAAACGACGCCATCAAACCAAGACTTCTGTTATTGTTTTGATTGAGAGAGCCCTCCCCACCCTGAAAATCACATATTGTAGCTTTAAGCTAACGTTATTTTGAGGTGTGATGGGAGAAATCAAGCGCCTGAATCATACAAGGTATTTGCTATATATATATATATATATATATATGATTTCCCACGGGCCCCCCTGCCTGGTTCTTGGTCCCCTCCTGTGCCACCTCAATAAAATTTGCAATTTGATCAGAATGCGAGCTCGACCAACTCGGGTTGTAGTTTAGCTCATCGGATCACAATGAGAGCAAGATCTTGGGAATGTCCAGACCTGACAGTTAATGGGCCCTGGCTTGATCAGATGATATACCGACTGTCTGTCCGTCTGTATGTACAGACAGGGAGAGAGATACTGCAATGGTAATTACACGTTGGCCACAACTTGCCCCAACACACACACACACACACACACACACACACACACACACACACACACACACACACACACACACACACACACACACACACACACACACACACACACACACACAAACAAACACACTTTTCCAGTAATTACGGTAATACACCGGAAGCATCCCGTTCTGGGTTGACTCGACATCCCAGGGTCCGTTTCATGTCAGTTACCGTTACCTCGAGTCGAGTAAATTATGCCAATAAACATGTCGCCGTGCGGCTCAACTTTGGAAGAACAGCTTTCGTCCATTATGGACGTACTTGCGAAAGCGGCCGTATCGGAAATTAGCCAACTGTTCTCGGAAGGCTCAGCTTCTCTTCGCTTACAAATAACTCAGAGCCTGAAAGAAAACGAAGCGCTGAGAACGAGGATGAAGGTGATGAGGAGTGAGCTGTTTTCTTTGCGGCTTCAAACAAGATCAAATGCATCGCGTGCGGCAAGCCGTTTTGCCCTGGCTCGAGCCAACATCTGCAACCCACGGACTAAATCACTGGAAAATAGTGAGTTCCGACTGTAATAGTTGGAAAACAGGACAGTCTCAAGTGTTCAGGGGGTACTATTAATTATTACATTTGTAGTAACAGGAAATAATTATAATAATAATCATGATTCATAATTAACAATTAATGAATTATAACGGAGAAGTAGGCAACCTCACAACACATGCCTAATTTAATTTGACGATATGCCCATTTCCTGCACTTTGAATGGTCTTGGTCAAGAATATAATGTATTCTTCATCATCATCAGGCCTAAAGCCCCTGATGGACCACAAGGCGGTTGGAAATTCCCCTTATCTTACACCAACCAAAAGTGAGGCTTCCTCTGTTACAACTCCAGCAGAGGTAGGCACAACATACACATAGAAGCACACAACTTTATGATTCAATGTGTCGTAAATGGGGATTGACAAGTTTTCTGTGCAAATCCAAGAATATGTATTGTGTGTGTCCCTCTTTATGTGGATAGCAGGAGACCCTTAACATAATTTTAATCAAGAATGAAGAGGATATCAGTGGATGCAGGCCAGCAGGTGAGTCACACACATTGCAGCCTAGATTCTAGGCTGCCTACTAGATTATACCTGCGCCTGGAGCCTGGTCCTCTTTTGAAAACGCATCACAACCAGAGCCCTGCTAAAACACAAGTAAAACTGGGGAGTTGCATTTCAAATAACCCAAAAGGGTTTCAAGACGGATGCCACATGAGCTGGTTTATCATTCTCAAACAATAAATCAATTGAAAACGTATAATTGTTAGCAGATCAACTTACAGGGAAGGACACATCGTTGCTTGTTATTGTCAAAATATAATAATTGTGCTTGTCTCACATGAAATGTTGCGCTCAGCTCATTTTGTGCTCGTGTTCGTTCAGTGTCCTCAATCTGGCAACCCGCTTGAGCTTCGACTCTGGGGAGGGTGCCGGAGGAGACATCTCTCTCCAAAACTGTGAATTTGTGTCTGCAGTACACATTTTAAACCCTCTGTGTCAACGTTTTAAATAGTTTCTTCCACGTGTATAAAGTGCATACTGTATCCTTTTGTGCAAATAATGTATTAAAACAATTACTTTCTTTCTGACTTTCTGTTTTCTTCTCTGCAGAAGACTGCGATGCCTTTGGAGACCGCAGCACGCATCGCAGCACCACCTCGGAGAGTCTGCATGTGGATGCCCTTGGCTCCTCCCACATGTCCAGTCACAACGGGGACCTGCGGATCCTGAGCGTCCACGGACAAGGGGAGGGCCCACTGGTGGTGGACTGCCATGACACCCTCTTCACCGTGTCTGAACTGGAGGTTTTGAGCTCGCTGTCCGCGAACCACAGCGTGGCCAAGAGCCTGGACTGCGGCGAACAGTTGGTCCGCGGCGACGAGCTGACTGTGCAGGTTGGAAATCCCCCTTCTCATTCACCATCCAAAAGTGAGGCTTCCTCTGTTACAACTCCAGCAGAGGTAGGCACAACCCATAGAAAGCACACACCTTTATGATTCAATTTGTTGTTAATGTGGATTGACAACTTTTCTGTGAAAATGCAAGAATATGTCTTGTGTGTGTTTCCCTCTTTATGTGGAAAGCGGGAGACCCCAGACACCATTTTAATCAAGGATGAAGAGGATATCGGTGGAGGCAGGCCCGCTGTAGGTGAGTAATACACATTGTAGTCATGCAAGATAGCAAACGAACTGGATCAACTGAGAATGTACTCAATTTTACCTGTGCTAAAAACCCTGGTCCTCTTTTGAAAACGCATCATGAACAGAGCCCTTCTAAAACACAAGTAAAACTTGGGAGTTGCATTTCAAAGATGGAAACAGCTAAGAGCCCAGAAGGGTTTCAAGACGGATGCCACATGAGCTAGTTTATCATTTTTAAACAATAAATAAATTGCAAACGTATAAATATTAACTGATCAACATACAGGGAAGGACACGTCCTCACTTATTAATGTCAAAATAGAGTGATTGTGCCTGTGTTCGTTCAGTGTCCTCAACCTGGCAACCCGCTTGAGCTTAGAGTCTGGGGAGGAAGGGGTGGGAGGAGACAACTCTCAAATACTGTGAATTTGTGACTGCAGTACACATTTTAAACCCTCAGTGTCAAGTGTGTATAAAGTACATACTGTATCCTTTTGTACAAATGTATTAATACTTTTTAAAATAATTAATTGATTACTTTATCTGACTTTCTGTTTTCCTCTCTGCAGAAGACTGCGATGCCTTTGGAGACCGCAGCACGCAGCACGGCACCACCTCGCAGAGTCTATATGTGGATGCCCCTGGCTCCTCCCACATGTCCAGTCACAACGGGGAGCTGCGGATCCTGAGCGTCCACGGAAAAGGGGAGGACCCAATGGCGGTGGACGGCTATGACACCCTCTTCACCGCGTACGAACTGGAGGCTCTGAGCTCGCTGTCCGCGGACCACAGCGTGGCCAAGAGCCTGGACTGCGACGAGCTGCTCGTCCGCCGCAAGGAGCTGACCGTGTACCGGGCCGGCCGCAAGGGCCGTCCCTGTGCCTTGTGTGGCAGGGTGTTTCCCAACAATACCAAGATGACCATCCACATGCGTACCCACACCGGCGAGAAGCCGTACAGGTGCGACCAGTGCATGAAGCGCTTCAGACAGAGATGCAACCTGAAGATCCACATGAGGATTCACTCCGGGGAGAAGCCCTGCGTGTGTCTGCAGTGCAACGCCAGTTACAGCGACCCCAGCAATTTGCGTCGCCACATGATCAAGCACACGGGCAATGGGGTGCTTTGACACGGGGCAACAGGACACTTTGATTGACACTTATATCCTGTATGTAATGAAATGATTGCTTTAAGTTTTTTTTCATCACGATCAAAGACCCTTTCCAACTTTCCGATTTGTATAAAAAATAAATTTTTGTTTTTATTGTTGTTAATAATAAATGTCTGTGACATTACCGTTACCTTTGTTATCACAAATTGCCTGCAAAGTTTACTTATAGAATAGGCTACTGCAATGTAACCCCACAACATGATTGTCTTTATTTCACTTATCTTTTCAGTCTCTGTGCTTAATGCCAACTACCTCTTGTTTTGATTTTCTCTTTGCGGTATTCTTTCTACTCCAGTATTTTCTAGTTCTTACCTTGGATTGTATCACAATAGGCTATAATGGTTGAGTACTACTTTCTACAGTTAGTTTATCAACTAAAAAAGGTCACTGGTTAAATGTATAGATCTCAGTGATGCTTGATGCTTACCTCTAGAGTGCAGCATTATTCTGATTGGACAAAATGTGAAAATTCCTAGCATTGTTCCCCCTTCAATCCTTGTTTGTCTGACTACGGTTAAACGAAATGATAATTAACTTATCATGGTAACCATAAGTGTAAAATATATAAACGACTGGTACAAAATATAATTCAATGCTTGACACATTGTATTAAGGGATAATATTATATTACAGAGAGTGAGTTTTGACAAGTCACTCAAAGCACTTCATGATGTTAGAGGCAAGTGCGACAGGGCAGTTGTCATTCAGACGTGCCACTGCAGATTTAGTACATTAGTACAAAAGTATTAAAATAGTATAAGTAAAGAACAGTAAAAGTCAAAATAAATTAAAAAGGCCCTTAGCGTTCGCCTGGGCTTGGTTACACTTGTCTTTTCAAGGCTACTTTGATGTTAATCTGGGAATGTTAATGATCTGGGAATGTTAACCCGACAGTTCATGGGTCCTGGAGTGATTGGATGATCGCATTGAAACGACAAGTGTAACCGAGGGCACACAGAGGGGCAGACAGACAGACAGGAGGGACTGCAATGTTAATTACAGGTTGGCCACAGACAGACAGACAGTCACACACACACACACACACACACACACACACACACACACACACACACACACACACACACACACACACACACACACACACACAGAGAGAGAGACAGATAGATACATACATACATAGATAGATAAATAGATGGAGCTGTACTACAATGTTGTTTTCTAGTAATTACGGTAATATGCCGGAAGAGGCCATTGCACGTATTACATTCTGGGGTAAATCGACATCACAGGATTCAATTTCATGACAGTTTATGTTACCTCTCGCCGGTAGTCGAGTAAAATATGCCAATAAACATGTCGCCGTGCGGCTCAATTTTGGAAGAACAGCTTTCGTCCATAATGGACGTACTTGCGAAAGCGGCCGTATCTGAAATTAGCCAACTGTTCTCGGAAGGGTCGGCTACCCTTCGCTTACAAATAACTCAGAGCCTGAAAGAAAACGAAGCGCTGAGGACGAGGATGAAGGTGATGAGGAGTGAGCTGTTTTCTTTGCGGCTTCAAACAAGATCAAATGCATCGCGTGCGGCAAGCCGTTTTGCCCTGGCTCGAGCCAACATATGCAAACCACGGACTAAATCACTGGGAAATGGTGAGTTCCGACTGTAATAGGTGGAAAACAGGACGGTCTAAGTGTTCAGGGGTCTTTAAGCTCGCTCACTGTACTATAAATTACTATGTGTAGTAATAGGAAATAGTAATAATAATCATGATTCATAATGAACAATTAATAATGAACAATAACAGAACAGTAGACCACCTCACAACAAATGCCTAATCTAAATTGACGTTATGCCCATTTCCTGCACTTTGAATGCTCTTGGTCAAAGAATAATGTATTCGTCATCATTATCATCATCATCAGGCTTAAAGCCCAAGGCGGTTGGAAATCCTCCTTCTCAATCACTATCCAAAAGTGAGGCTTCCTCTGTTACAACTCCGGCAGAGGTAGGCACAACACACACCCATAGCAAGCACTCCTTTATGATTCAATGTGTCGTCAATGGGGATTGACATCTTTTCTGTGCAAATGCAAGAATTTGGTGTTTTCCTCTTTATGTGGAAAGCAGGAGACCCCAGACATAATTTTAATCAAGGATGAAGAGGATATCAATGGATGCAGCTCAACTGTAGGTGAGTTATACATAACACGTTACATTGGGTGAGCGACATCAGTGTGTAATATAATGTCATTTGTTCCAGTGCCCTAAGGATTTATGGGAAATGCGTTTCGGTCTCATGTATGGTTAGCCAGGTTGCATTCTTGCCAAAAGGTTAGTTAATTCCTGGCCCTAAATAAAACAATACAATTGCCTTTTAGAGGTTGTGGGTCAACATACTGGTGATTAAATACAAACGAGTGGAGACGCTGGATTAAATCACCTTCATTTGGTAATGCCTGGAGGGAGTGGGTGCGAATTGATGACGTCTGCGGGACAACGTGGTTCTTGAGTTGTGTAAAATAAATGGATGCAGTTGTCCTGACGCTCCAATAGTATAAGTTATTGAGTCTTTGTTTCTATATGAGAGTATATTGTAAGCCCATACACATCGGACGCTACACGAGCAAGAAACAAGAGTATACATTTTTGTACTCTGAAAGTCACAATACTGACTTTCTGAGGTTATATTTCGCCTACCCAGAGTCAAATGAGAAGCTCGTACCATTTTCCTCAATCAGCGTAGCCGCACGGCTCGACCGCGTTAGCCTTTGCCCAAGTTAGCCGAAACAGATGAGCAGCAGATGAGACAGATTTGCTCCACCAGTGAAGTGAGGGTAAAACACACAAGTCCAAGTCCTTTGTGAACAGTGAAACTAAGAGAAAAAAAAAACGACGTCTTGATTGTTTTAGTACGGAAGCGTTGTGCCTTCACTTGAGAAACAAATCTTTGCCCAGTTTTCTGGATTAACAAGAAAATGATATCAGAATTCCTATCCTTAGAATTCTACGGAGCCCCGTAGGTGACAGAGAGGATTTTTATTTTTTTGTGGCCACGAAATACTAATTTGTGGCCTCGAAATACGTATTTCTCAGACTAATACAGATTTGCGAATTTGTCTTGCGATGTCAGGCTAAATGTATTGACCCCATACTTGAAATAATACAGCACTGTTGCAGGGTCAGGCTGATTAGCAGCAGCAACTGTACTCCCAAGCAGGTTTGAGCTTCAGTATTTTTAGGTATCTTGTTATATCAGAAAAAACCCAGCTAATGTATTTTGTTCCATGAAAACGTTCTCGGAATTCTGAGATCAATATGTCGTTATTTTATAAAAACCAAGCAGAATGTTATTTTTTTCATAAAAACATTTCTCGGAATTCTGAGTTCATTATCTCGTTAATTCAGAATAACATGGTACCATTTTTTTCGGGAGTTAATGCATAAACATCCTTATTTTAGAGCTATATTTTTTATTTATTTAAATGTTTTACAATTGACTCAAACTATGCTCTTGTTCAAACTGCACAGGCTTGTGACGTCGCACAGCGACAAGTCGCACAGAGACAAAAGATAAACGAACTCGAAATGTAGCTGTTTGATGTCAAGATGTTGTTTCAGTTTTTGATTCCCTGTTCACAAAGAGACAAACGCAATGGTGCTTCTCGTTTGACTATGGTATGTGGTTTTAGTGAACAAGAAATTCAACATTAAACATTTATAATGATCATTTTATAAATAACATATGCAGTAGCAAAAATACATTAAATAAAGAAAACTACTATACAAAAAAAAGAAAATACTGCAGCAACCCTGCAGTGTGTGTGTCTGGTTTTGTGTGTACCTCAGCATAAGTGAAGAAATAAACTAGTTAAACCAACTAGCCTAACATGCCATTTTAAGTGTTTAACTCACAATGGACATGTTTAACTAGTTTGGGAACAAACATAGAGAGCCATAGGTGAATGAATTATACAACCAGTAAGACATCCACCTGTGTACAAGCTGTACCCTTATGTGCAAATAATGTATTCAACATTTGCTTTCTTTCTGTTTCCCTCTCTGCAGAAGACTGCGATGCCTTTGGAGACCACAGCACGCATCGCGGCGCCACCTCGGAGAGTCTACATGTGGACGCCCCTGGCTCCTCCCACATGTCCAGTCACAACGGGGACCTGCGGATCTTGAGCGTCCATGGACAAGGGGAGGGCCCACTGGCGGTGGAAGGCCATGACACCCTCTTCACTGCATCTGAACTGGAGGCCCTGAGCTCGCTGTCCCCGGACCACAGCATCACCCACGACAGCCTCCTCAGCTTCAACAGCGGCCCCAGCGAGAGGGTCCTGGCGCAGGGGATGCAGGACAGCAGGGGGGGTCCCGGTAGAGACGGCCAAGCAGAACGGCTCCAGCGACTCCAGGCCGCCTCCCTGTCCCTGAAGCACGCCGCGCTGGCGGCCGACGACAAGGGAAGGCGACTGGGCCACCTCGGGGCACAGTTCCCTCTGCAGCACAACTTGGTGTTCCCGCAGGGCGTGGCCAAGAGCCTGGACTGCGGCGAGCGGTTCTTCAGCCACAAGGAGCTGGTCATGCACCGGGTCGGCCACAAGGGTGCGGCGCCGATCCCATGTGCCTTGTGCGGCAAGTCGTTGGCTAACAAGGCCAAGCTGAGAATGCACATGCGCATCCACACTGGTGAGAAGCCGTACGGGTGCGTCCAGTGTGGGAAGCGCTTCACACAGAGTGGCAGCCTGAAGATCCACCTGAGGACTCACTCCGGGGAGAAGCCCTGCGTTTGTCTGCAGTGCAACGCCAGCTTCAGCGACCCCAGCAGTCTTCGTCGCCACATGGTCAAGCACACAGGAAATGGGGTGCTTTGACACAGAGCAACGGGATGCTTTGAATGACACCTCTATCGTGTATGTGATCAAATTATTGCCTTTGGCTTTTTTCATCACAATGAAAGATGCTTTCCAACATTTCTATTTGTATTATTTTTCTATGTGTTTTTCGTGTTGTGTTTTTTTTATTATCGTATCAATATCGTTACCATTGTAATCACAAATTGGCTGCAAAGTTCACTTGTGGAATAGGCTATTGCAAAGTAATCCCAAACATTATAGATGATTGTGTTAATTTTTTACTTTCTGGCTGCAGTCATCTTTCTACTGCCAGTATTTTGTAGTTCTTACCTTGGATTGTATCACAATAGGTTACATGATTTTGACATCAAAATGTGTTATAACACTATGGTGAACACATCATAGTGTTTCAACTTACTAATTAATGAATTTCAAGTGTACGCTATTATTTAAAATATATTTATTTATTTTCACTGTAGCTGGTTATATAAAAATGTTTTTGACCAAATGAAAACCAAAATGTAATATGTTGTGTTTTGCAGGCGTATGTGTGTTTTTGAGTGTTCGCAAACGTGATTAACCTTAACTGGCTATTCTTTTTCAGACCACAAACTACGATTTATTTTAGTAACCTGCTGGCCACAGCTCACTATTTATTAACACAGACACACAGACTGATAGATAAACAGCTGGAGTTGTACTACAATGTTGTTTTCTAGTAATTACGGTAATATACAGGAAGAGGCCATTGTGCGTATTTCGGTCTGGTGTAAATCGTCATCACAGGGCTCAGTTTAATCTGTTTCTGTAACAGCTCGGCAGTGGTCAAGTAAAATATGTCAATAAACATGTCGCCGAGCGGCTCAACTTTGGAAGAACAGCTTTTGTCCATAATGGATGTACTTGCGAAAGCGGCTGTTTCTGAAATTTGCCAAATGTTCTCGGAAGAGTCGGCTACTCTTCACTTACAAATAACTCAGAGCCTGAAAGAAAACGAAGCGCTGAGGACGAGGATGAAGGTGATGAGGAGTGAGCTGTTTTCTTTGCGGCTTCAGACAAGATCAAATGCATCGCGTGCGGCAAGTCGTTTTGCCCAGGCTCGAGCCAACATCTGCAAACCACGGACTAAATCACTGGGAAATGGTGAGTTGAGTTCCGACTGTAATAGTTGGAAAACTTGTGTTCAGAGGGTCTCTGAACACGTCCACTGTACTATTAATTATTACATTTGAAGTAATAGGAAATAGTAATAATTTACAGGAGCGTCATGCAAGACAAAATTCTGGTGGGGGGCACAAGAACGGGCATGGACATGGAAGTAATTACGCACTTCACTGCAATTTGAGATATATATTCAGAGACTTAAACCTTCACTGCATCAGTTTTTGTACCTCGGTAATCTCCCACTTTAGATTAGGGTAAATACAGCATTCATTTATTTAATTTAGAGATTGTCATGTCAATTATTTGTGCTGTTATGGCTATCGAAAAGTACACTCACTTCTACACTTGCTTCTACACTGCTGCCACTTTTCTTGAAAAAGAGATACATCTTGTCTGCTTCACCCAAAACCTTTAAGGGGCATGCTTTCACTATCACTTTGACAACATTATTATTATTATCATCATGTTCATGTCGTTGTTGTGATAGAACACCCCCACACGAGTATGTGAAAATGCAAATGCAAATTGGATTATTGCATTGTAATGAAAAAAATGTACTCATAACATATACATATGTGGGAAATTATAATGCTATTGTGGAATTACATTTCCACTTTTCACAGTTTACATTGTCATCTTAATTTAGTCCCCTAGGCTTCCATATGGTTCACACAGATCAGCAGCTGCAACTGCCTGATTATCATCATTCCTTGATTTGTTTAAAACTCTGAAATGGTCAAATGAAAGAGGGAACAAATCTTCAATTAAATCTACATATATTTCCATGAAGGAAAAATAGCCTATCCCTAAAAATCTCACCTGAGATGACCTACCTCTTGCTGTTGCACTATTAACCTCCTGAATGAGGACAGGGCTGGGGCTTCCTGTCCTTGTTTTAAAGAACGATGAGATTCTGCATCTTGACCTGGATATATTTAATATAATTCATTGTTTTGCTAACTATAACCTGTGATAGTGGTGATAAAAACTGCTCACTGCCACAAGATTCCCACAGCTCTCTTTTACCATATTAAATAGGATGCTATGCTACAAGTCACGATTAGCAAGTGAGTCAGAAGGCTAAACAACCGGATGGAGGCATGGCTACTAACTTTAGATGGTAACGTTACCAGCCAACTATCTTGCAAAGTAAAATGTGCCTTTGTTTCTTAAATGCAATTAAGTGTAAAAATAATTATGATTCATAATTAACAATGAATAATGAATTATAACAAAGAAGCAGGTTACCTCACAACACATGCCTAATCTAAGTTGACGATATGCCCATTTCCTGCACTTTGAATAATCTTGGTCAAGAATGTAATGTATTCTTCATCATCGTCATCAGGCCTAAAGCCCCTGGTGGACCACAAGGCAGTTGGAAATTCCCCTTCTCATTCACCATCCATAAGTGAGGCTTCGTCTGTTGCAACTCCAGCAGAGGTAGGCACAACACACACCCATAGAAAGCACACACCTTTATGATTAAATATGTTGTTAATGGGGATTGCCAACTTCTCTGCGTAAATGCAAGAATATGTCTTTCCCTCTTTATGTGGAAAGCAGGAGACCCCAGACATAATTTTAATCAAGGATGAAGAGGATATCGGTGGAGGTAGGCCCGCTGTAGGTAAGTAATATACACTGTAGCCATACAAGCTAGCAAACGAACTGGATCAACTGAGATTGTACTTGATTCTACCTGTGCTTAAAAGCCTTGTCCTCCTTCGAAAACGCATCATGAACAGAGCCCTGCTAAAACACGAGTAAAACTTGGGAGTTGCATTTCAAAGATGGAAACAACTAAGAGCCCAGAAGGGTTTCAAGACGGATACCACATGAGCTGGTTTATCAATTTCAGACAATAAATAAATATCAAACGTATAAATATTAGCTGATCAAAATACAGGGACGGACACGTCCTCGCTTGTAATTGTCAAAATAGAGTAATTGCGCTCGTCTCAAATATAATGTTGCGCTCAGCTCATCTTCCAGTCTGGGGAGGAGGGGGTGGGCGGAGACAACACTCTCAGATACTGTGAATTTGTGGCACAGTGGTTAGCACTGTTGCCTGACAGTTGCCTGACAGCCACCCCGGGTTCAAAACCCGGGGTGGGGGGGGAGTTTGAATGTTTTCCCCGTGTTCACATGGGTTTCCTCCCACACCAAAAGACAACCATGTTAGGTTAATACTCCTGCCGGTGCCCTTGACCTAGGCAGTTGACCTGGAGTTGGTTCCCGGGTGTAGCACTGGCTGCCCAAATGACAGCTCTGCATTTAACCAGCCGCACTAGGGGCAGTGGGAGACTGCCTCTAGTGCTGCTAGTGATGGGTTGAATGCAGAGCTCTCATTTAGTGTATAGTACTTGTACTTGTGCAATGACAAATAAAGAATTTTCTTCAAGTGTACTTTTAAATAGTGACTTCCACGTGGACAAAGTACACATTGTATCCTTTTGTGCAAATATTGTATTAAAACAATTACTTTCCCTCTGTCGTTCTGTTTTCCTCTCTGCAGAAGACTGCGATGCCTTCGGAGACCGCAGCACACAGAGCGGCGCCACCTCGGAGAGTCTACATGTGGATGCCCCTGGCTCCTCCCACATGTCCAGTCACAACGGGGAGCTGCGGATCCTGAGCGTCCACGGACAAGGGGAGGGCCCACTGGCAGTGGATGGCCATGACACCCTCTTCACTGTGTCTGAACTGGAGACCCTGAGCTCGTTGTCCCCGGACCACAGCATCACCCACGACAGCCTCCTCAGCTTCAACAGCGGCCCCAGCGAGAGGATCCCGGCGCAGGGGATGCAGGACAGCAGGGGGGGTCCCGGTAGAGACGGTCAAGCGGAACGGCACCAGCACTTCCTGGCTGCCTCCCTGTCCCTGAAGCACGGCACGCTGGAGGCCGACGACAAGGGAAGGCGACCGGGCCACTTCGGCACACAGTTCCCGCTGCAGCACAACTTGGTGTTCCCGCAGGGCGTGGCCAAGAGCCTGGATGGCTGCGGGCGGTTCGTCCGCCGCGAGGAGCTGGTCATGCACCGGGTTGGCCACAAGGTGGCAATGCCCATCCCCTGTGCCTTGTGTGGCAAGGTGTTGGCCAGCAAGGCCAAGCTGAACATGCACATGCGCATCCACACCGGCGAGAAACCTTACGGGTGCGTCCAGTGTGGCAAGCGCTTCACGCAGAGCGGCAACCTGAAGATCCACCTAAGGACTCACTCCGGGGAGAAGCCCTGCGTGTGTCTGCAGTGCAACGCCAGCTTCAGCGACCCCAGTAGTCTGCGTCGCCACATGGTCAAGCACACGGGTTAAGGGGTGCTTTGACACGTGGCAACAGGACGGTCTGATTGACAGCTCTCGTGTGTATGTGATCAATGATTGCTTTAGGTTTTTTTTCCAGACGCTTTCCAACTTTTTGACTTTATTTATTTTATATATGTTATTATTTATATTATATATATTATTGCATTAAAACATTTATTGATTGAAATACTACTTTCTGTCCAATAGTTTTAAACGTTTATTCCACCCAAATACTACTGATACTGCAGCCTCCTCTATCGCAAGGCATGACGTAACTTCACATTCCCTGTAGGCAGTCATGAATGAGCACTACTTTTTATAGTTAATTGATCCACTAATGGTCAGTGGTGGGGATGCACCGATTTATTGGACCTACATCGGTATCGGCCGATATTTGCGCTGTTGACTGACATCGGCCTATCGGGAAATTAGATGACATTCCCTAATGGCCGTGGCCGATGTTTATCTGTTGTGTCAATTTTGGGCTGGCTAAATGCTAAAGGTTATTTGTGGTCTGACTTGCCTTTTCGGAGAATATCCAACAGGTGGTAAGCTACTATAATACCACCCATAACAGCCGCTGGCTGGACACGACTCTGGCATGATGACGTAAATGGGGCGTCGCCGCGCGCACGTGTGGTTTGTTTACAAATAAAAGTGAAAGAAAATGTCCGTCGTGTGGAATTATTTCACTGTCTCGGAGAAAGAACAGCGTGATGCTGTTTGTAAGACATGTTCCAGCGACATTTCAAGAGGAGGTACTACAACCAAGAATTTTAACATCAAATCTCATCATCCATTTGAAAAGCAGATATGAAGATGTGTACAACGATTACCTGAAATTGCATGATGTATTCCCATAACATTCTCGAAGTTTGAATTTAAAGTCAATAAAGGAAAATAAAGAGGAGTTATCCATCTGGAAGTGACAAAATAAAGAGAACAAATGAGAATGAGAAAAAAAAGAAAGCAAGTTAGTGGTAGGTGGAGCAGATAATGACGATTAGGTACAACAGTAAATAATTGAATGCTAGATTTAGACGAATGACGGTTATTCATTCACGTTTTTGTTAGTTAAAGGTTAACTGTTGGACCAGCTCTGCAAGCCGTGTCCGAGTCTACTAATTTGCTAGCAAGCAGGGTGAACGAAAGCTACTATTACGCTAGTACACTATTTAAACTTAATAACCATTCATCTCGGGCAATGTTACCAAAATTAACGTTTTCTCTGCCATTCCTAGAGTATACCTTTCCTATCACCTGTAGTTGACATTTTTGAAGGCACAAAATGTAATGGATTGATTTGGAAGGGAAAGAACAGCTAGATAATAGCTTTTTGTGTAATTGATGAAAGTTGTGTCCGAGCTAAACTGAATAATGAAAGCTATGTCCAAGGAGAACATTTAAAAGTAGAACTTGAGGAATTATAATGCTACAATGTGAAAGCATTTTGAATTTACTTTATTAACATGTTACTATAGTATAGCCTACATATCGCTGTCTTATCTCTCAGGATCATTATTTAAGTTTCTGACAGCAACAAAATAGAAGGATAAAGTGCCCCCTCCAAATGCTGATAATGAAAACTGTAAGTTCCGTATTCCACTTTAATTGATATAACATGCAATGCCCTCTAAAGATAATTTATGACAATATATACCCTGTTTTTAGGCAAATATAAACATTTGAAATACAACTTTTTTTTTTATTTCGTACATTTTTCGTTGGTGTCACATTATTTATAACATGATGAACACTGGTTGGAGGGGCCCCCTAGGATTTTTTTGCCTAGGGCCCCAAGAGACTCTAGAATTGCCACTGCTTTTTTTTTTAAGCTAGTACCATCTTTGTATATGAGCATTATAACGAGCGATATTGTAGGCTATATGAAATGCGCCCCACACCGTGGCGTTATAATAAAAGCTGTGAGAATCTACCCTTTCACGGACGCGGACATTAAAATAAAAACAGCTGCCCAGACAGAGGTCCATATATCCACATACCTCGCCGCCGGTATCCCTTGTCGTGATGTTGATGTACTTCGGAAAAGGCAGACTGGAACATTCACAAACTGGTTTGTGGAGACTGGCAAAAACATTGGATTTGACACCTATTTTCTCTAAATTACAGTCTTATTTAAATAATTATGACAAAATGGCATTACTATGTTGAAGATTAAATAAGACATATAACCATGTTTAAAACAAAAATAACGATTTTGTGTTCACAGCCCCTTTAAATTAGAAAAGTTGATCTACAACCCCAATGGATGCACACACACACACACACACACACACACACACACACACACACACACACACACACACACACACACACACACACACACACACACACACACACACACACACACACACACACACACACTGGATATAGGCATAGACGAAGGAGTTGGGTTGTTATGAATGCTGTCTATTATTATAGGCTGCACAAACGCACACCCGTACACATACATACTACATACATACATACATACATACATACATACATACATACATACATACATACATACATACATACATACATACACAAACACGCGCGCACACACACACACACACTGGATATAGGCATGGACAAACGTTACAATGTAATAGTTAATTTCATATAATATTTACATTCACTGTAGTTGGTTATATTATAAAGTTTTTGAGCAAATCAAAACCAAAATGTAATATGTTTGGAAGACGCATGTATGTTTTTGAGTGTTGTTGTAGGCCTATATATAACCTATAAAACATAATTAGCCCTAACTGGTCCATTCTTTTCAGACCACAAACTATTCCATTTAGTAACCTGCTGACCACGACTCGTCATTTATAAACAGACACACACACACACACACACATGCTCGCACAACCACACACACACACACACACGCGCGCACAAACACACACACACACACACACACACACACACACACACACACACACACACACACACACACACACACACACACAGGCAGATAGATGAATGGATAGATAGATAGACAGACAGACAGACAGACAGACTGACTGACTGACTGACTGATTGACTGACTGATATATAGAGTTGTACTACAATGTTTCTTTCTAGTAATTACGGTAACATGCCGGAAGAGGCCATTGCGCTTATTCCGTTCTGGGTAAATCGACATCACAGGGTTCAGTTTGATGTCAGTTTCTGTTACATGGTACTGGTAGTCGAGTAAAATATGCCAATAAACATGTCGCCTAGCTGCTCCACTTTGGAAGAACAGCTTTCGTCCATAATGGACGTACTTGCGAAAGCGGCCGTATCTGAAATTAGCCAACTGTTCTCGGAAGGGTCGGCTACCCTTCGCTTACAAATAACTCAGAGCCTGAAAGAAAACGAAGCGCTGAGAACGAGGATGAAGGTGATGAGGAGTGAGCTGTTTTCTTTGCGGCTTCAGACAAGATCAAATGCATCGCGTGCGGCAAGTCGTTTTGCCCTGGCTCGAGCCAGCATCTGCAAACCACGGACTAAATCACTGGGAAATGGTGAGTTCCGATTGTAATAGGTGGAAAACAGGACAGTCCAAGTGTTCAGGGGGTCTTTAAGCACTCTCACTTTTATATTAATTGCTATATGTGTAGTAATAGTTAATAGTAATAATAATCCTGAATAATTAACAATTAATAATGAATAATAACAGAACAGTAGGCTACCTCCCACCACATGCCTAATCTAAATAGACGAAATGCCCATTGCTTGCACTTTGAGTGGTCTTGGTCAAGAATGTAATGTATTCTTTATCATCATCATCATCATCATCAGGCCTTAAGCCCCTGAATGACCACAAGGTGGTTGGAAATCCCCCTTCTCAATCACCATCCAAAAGTGAGGCTTCTTCTGTTACAACTCCAGCAGAGGTAGGCACAACACACACCCATAGAAAGCACACACCTTTATGATTAAATTAGTTGTTAATGGGGATTGACAACTTTTCTGTGCAAATGCAAAAATATGTATTGTGTGTGTTTCCCTCTTAATGTGGAAAGCAGGAGACTCCAGACATAATTTTAATCAAGGATGAAGAGGATATCGGTGGAGGCAGGCCAGCAGGTAAGATTGGTTGAGTAATATCAGTGTGTAATTAAGGCTGGGCAATATATCAATATTATATCGATATTGTGATATGAGAGTAGATATCATCTAAGATTGTGAATATCGTGGTATCGGGATATGCATAAGTGTTGTCATTCGTGGTTAAAGGCTACATTACAGTTAGTTGACATAATCTTCTGAATTTACCAGACTGTTCTAGCTGTTCTATTATTTGCCTTTACCAATTTAGTCATTATATCCACATTACTAATAATTTGTCATGTATTTGGCCAAGGATATCAATATTTGATTTTGTTGGTATTAACCAGCCCTTATTGCTGCTTAACTGCTACCTTCAGATTTAAAATTGTCATATTGTCACACAGGAGTAGACACAAATATGCTTCACCATTTGGTTATTTTGTCAATCTTTTGTTGAATTACCAGAAAACATGCTTTATCATCATATATAACGTTATAGAGATATTAAATAATGACATCAGGAATAATAAGGGTGCAGATCCCGGGGGGGATGGGACGGAGGGGAAGTGTACCCTCCAACTTCGGAAAAACATGAAGTTGACTCCCCCCCAATATGAATGATTTGTAAAGTGATGTAATTTAAAATATATATTTAATAGATGCCAACTCCACTTTTGAAATAATTCACACATAAACACACTTTTGTTTTGTTTATGTCCCCCCTATGTATCCTGCTCAGTGGTCTGAACCGCGTTATACCTCTATGCCTATTTTCAGAGAATGAATGGTGCTGCATTTGTGGATGGATGGCTCTGTAAAATAAGTACATATGTATAGTGATGGCCTGAAAGTGATTCATTAATATATATTTTAAGCGCCTATTAATGGCTGGGTTTGTTACAGCAGATCATTTGATATACGTTGGTGATATTATTGAAAATTCCATGTTTGTGGTCCCCCCTTACTTGTATTGAGATCTGCACCCTTGATCAGGGTAGAGGATTTTAGCCATAACACCTAGCCCTATGTGTAATATGTTGCCATTAGTTCCAGTGCCTTAAGGATTTATGGGAAATGCATTTAGGTCTCATGTTTGGTTAGCCAGGCTACGTTCTTGCTAAATGGCTAGAGTATAATTCCTGGCCCTTAGATAAAACGCTTACAATTGCTCCACACAAGATGTGGAGCACAGGTAATCGAATACAAATGAGCAATAAATCTCTCATCTCATCGTTGAGGATATGTGTGTTGTTTAAAGGAATACACACACATTTTTGGAAATATGTTAAGAAGCACCATATCTTTCTCAATAAGCAGAGCGCTGGATCTGACGAAGTCCGCCTCTGACCGAGTTAGCACTGTTTGCACTGGAGCATATTGTGAATAAATGTAAACCATCAAGATGTTGTTTTTGTTTTTAAGATCCACTGTTCACAAAGAAATGCGTTAAATTGTTAAAATATCTTTACCTTTATCTTTAACTTGTTAACTGCTAACTGGGCAAGGGTGCCCAGTGCTCGATCTGATTAAGGAAAACATGGTATGGTGCTGCTCATTGGACTATGGTAGGCCCATGTGGTTTTCAGATGTTACTGAGCAAGAAATAACATTTATGATACGTAAATAACAACATCTGCAGTAGTAAAATCTACAATAAAGGTTATTTAAAAAACACTGTAGCCTACCCCCTGTGCGTGTGTCTGGTTTTGTGTGTACCTCAGCCTAAGGGAAGTCATAAACTAGGTTAAAAACATGCCATTCTAAGAGTTTAACTCAATGGACATGTTTAACTAGTTGAGGAACTTACAAAAGAGCTGTAGGTGAACCAATACCACAATCAGTGAGACTTGGGTAGCTACTTCTAAAGTACACACTGTATCCTTATGTGCTAATAATGTATTAAAACAATTACTTTCTCTCTGTCTTTCTGTTTTCCTCTCTGCAGAAGACTGCGATGCCTTTGGAGACCGCAGCACACAGAGCGGTGCCACCTCAGAGAGTCTACATGTGGACGCCCCTGGCTCCTCCCACATGTCCAGTCACAAC
The DNA here is from genome assembly GCA_026745465.1 of Lota lota. Lineage (NCBI taxonomy): Eukaryota > Metazoa > Chordata > Actinopteri > Gadiformes > Lotidae > Lota > Lota lota. The sequence goes on along the minus strand of JACYXH010000429.1, from coordinate 479,387 downwards.
GGGGAGCTGCGGATCCTGAGCGTCCACGGACAAGGGGAGGGCCCACTGGCAGTGGATGGCCATGACACCCTCTTCACCGCGTCCGAACTGGAGGCCCTGAGCTCGTTGTCCCCGGACCACAGCATCACCCACGACAGCCTCCTCAGCTTCAACAGCGTTCCCAGCGAGAGGGTCCTGGCGCAGGGGATGCAGGACAGCAGGGGGGGTCCCGGTAGAGACGGCCAAGCAGAACGGCTCCAGCGACTCCAGGCCGCCTCCCTGTCCCTGAAGCCCGCCGCGCTGGAGGCCGACGACAAGGGAAGGCGACCGGGCCACTTCGGCGCACAGTTCCCGCTGCAGCACAACTTGGTGTTCCCGCAGGGCGTGGCCAAGAGCTTGGACTGCAGCTTCTGCGGTGAACGGTTTGTCAACCGTGAGGATCTGATCGTGCACCGGGCCGGCCACACGGGGGAGCCGCCCATTCCCTGTGCCTTGTGCGGCAAGTCGTTCGCCAACAAGGCCACGCTAAACATCCACATGCGCATCCACACCGGCGAGAAGCCGTATGTGTGCGTCCAGTGTGGGAAGCGCTTCACGCAGAACGGTAGCCTGAAGATCCACCTGAGGACTCACTCCGGGGAGAAGCCCTATGTGTGTTTGCAGTGCAACGCCAGCTTCAACAACCCCAGCAATCTGCGTCGCCACATGGTCACGCACACCGGCAATGGGGTGCTTTGACATGGGGCAACAGGACGCTCTGAATAACACCTTTTTCGTGTAAGCGATCAAATTATCCTTTAGAGATGTTTTTTAACTTACGTCTGTTATAAATTTTTAGTATGTGTTTTTATTGTTTGTTTTTTAATAAATACCTATCACTGTTACCTTTGTTAAAACTAATTGGCTTTGAAGTTTACTTGTGGAATAGGGTATTGCCAAGTTCCACATTATACATGATTGTTCATTTAGCTTTTTTTTTATTCTGTATGCTTTAACTAATCATATGCCAAATACTTTTTGTTTTTACTTCTGTCATCTTTCTTCTGTCATTTTGTTCTAGTTCTTACCTTGGATTGTATCTAAATAGGCAAACATGATATGAGAAGTACTCATATATGAGAAGTAAGATGTAAGAAGTGAGAAGTAAACATGAGAAGTACTTTCGCGGTTGGTTTATGAACTAAGAGTCACTGGAAAGGCCTTAGCCGTGGAGTCAACATGGGGGGGGGGGGGTATGGGGGCCTACCCCCATACCCTGAATTTCCTGCAATTCAATAATAATAATCCTTACTTAAAATAAAGCTAGCCAGTGGAATATGCTCAGAATGTATGGATTGTCAGCTAGCTAATGCACGGAATGTATGCTAGCTAGCTAACGTTCTGATGGAATTTAACATTGAGAGACGATAACCATTCATACAACACTTTACAATCGACAGTTATATAGACTACGTCAGTGTTTCCCAACCTTTGACTTTAGGTGTACCACTAAATTGTCATTGAGACCTTTCGCGGACCACCTCATGTGCTAACGGTAAAAAATGTATAAATAGTCGCTGATCAAAAAGTTCCAGCGCCCCCTTTATACACAATTATTACTGCAAGAAGACCATGGCCAGTGAGAAACAGTGGAAAGAAAGTCAGCAACGCTGCTTATGCTTCCTAGTGTGTTTATTTAGCAAACACAAATAAACACAAAACATAAATGGGAAACATTACAATGGAAACATATGAGGGAATGCACAAAGGTGTGCACTAAGTTTGAAATAACAAGCAATACTATATTTACTTCACAATAACCTATGTATATTGTGGCGAGCTATTCCGTGAAACAAACCAATATGAAATATATTTAATTTGATTTATCTATATTATAATTTTTTTGTTGTTGCATATTTGAATATTAGGGGGAATGTGTCATCCCAAATATATATTATGATAACAATTGTTTCAATGTATAGATGTCAGTCATGCTTGAGACAGTTTGCAGTCCTACCTCTAGAGTGCAGCATTATTCTGATGGGACAACATTTGGGGAAATTCCTAGCATTGTTCCTCCTTGAATCCTTCCTCTCGTGATAGGCTATTGTTTGTTTTACCAAAGTGAAACAAAGGGATAATTAACTTATCATGGTCACTACAAGTGTAAATTATATCAAGACTGATATGAAAGATTTAACTTATATTAAAATGTTATATTCAATGCTTGATACATTGCATCAATTGTATTATTATTATTATTATAATAATTGGCGGAAATGGAAACGGAGCGGGATGATCAGACGAACCAACCACAATATTTGGAAAGCTTCTGATGTGTTGTTATGGTTAGGTTTGATACCTAGGATCTCATATAAAATATTTCGTTCAGTTAACAATAAAAAACATTTCATTAAATATCACCGAGTTGATAGATCGCAACTAGTGTACACACCTGTACAATACGGGGAATTCTGCTGTAGCCGTCATTACGGTAAAGGCTGCGCTGATCCCGCCCTCTCTTTAATAGACGCCTCGATGCTGTCGCCTCGTCTGTAGCGAGGCTGACTGAGAATCAAGATCAGTGGGCAAACACAGGGAAAATATTTCTAGGATTACGTTAAAAAAAAAAACAGGACTGGGATAGGCCACGAATCGGTAAGTAAAAATGTGTTTCGGGTGAAAGTTTAGTTACCACAGATACGCTTTGGTGGTAAAAGTAGTACACTGCATCGCTGGCAAGGAGTGGTCCACAGCACGACTTTCTGTGCTAACATTACGAGCTAAAGAGTTAGCCAGGAGACGGACGTGTTACGCTCGGAGTTCAGCCTTTCGTTTGTCTACCGGTAATGTGAGTAGACAATGAAATAAATATCACTTAAAATGAGCGCTGATGTGTCTACATTTAAGGCACACTATAGCTCGTATAACATTGAAAATGAAGGCATGGAAATCTGGGCCAGTGTATTGTTTGCCAGACGAAGGCAGCGATGCTATCTCTTTCTTGGGCTGACCCTGCAGGGTTCAGTCGGCTAGCGTTATGTGTTTGTGCTGCTACAGTCCCACTGGATGGTGGACGGCTATGATAACACGCAGGATTTGTGGGTCACAAATGGAGCGAGGGGTGCTAATGATATGACTGAACCTGGGTGTAGTAACGCGTCGTTTCTGTGGAACATGTTCAGTGTTGTAGCTCCATCGGTAACATGGATTCACCCTGACCACCCGCGCCAATCTTTTGTTCAGAAATGTGTCAGTATGTTGTGGTTGCAGCGGTGGGGACCCAGGAAGACGAGTAGGATAGCAGCTCCTTGTTGGTGGCTACGGTTGATGCATATAAATACTACCTGAAGCCAGCCTCTTAGATTAGTCAAAACCGAAGAGTCAGCAACCAGCACAACGTTCTTTTATTGTTTTGTTTTTTTACTTTGTAATAATGCACTTTATAAAAAAAAAAGTATTTGTGTGTGTGTGTGTGTGTGTGTGTGTGTGTGTGTGTGTGTGTGTGTGTGTGTGTGTGTGTGTGTTTGGGGTGGGGGGGGGGGGGGGGGAGCACTTCATGTTTATGTATGTTTATCATTTTGCCACTGTACATTGAAAAACCAAAGTATAAAAAAAAACTAAAAATATATATACTGCAACATCTCGTCTAATGAGGATATGTAATAACTGCTAAGCCACCTCGAATTATTTCCAGAACTCACACCAACACAAGCCATAGATTCATATTACGAATTCAACTATGACAGTGTTAGCGTTGACCTAATTAATATCAGTTTTGTCCGACATTTTCAGATTAGATTCAGTTGTGATTCACAAGAAAATCGGAACAGAAGAAAACATCCAGGCGATACTTATCAAAGGTAAGTGAAAACAATCAGACGAAAGTCAAAAATTCTCCCATCAAATACAATTTAAGACGTTATGCTTATTTCTGCGAAGTGCTCATGCAGTTCAGTGTTTGCGTATTTGATTATGTTTAAGGGTGGTGGTCTTCAAATTGCATTTGTTCATAAACATTCAGGTCTTTTTGTCAGCTAGTAAACCAGTTGGATGGGTCTTGTACTAACTTGTTTTAGTAAGGAAAGGGCAGGGTGGGGATAACTGTCAAACCCTTGCTACGACTAATAGCCAAACTGGTCGTTCCTTTGTAACTACTGGACTACTGTGTGCTGTATGAGTATATAGTCTCCTATACCATTCAAGAATATGTTTACAATTATGTTTATGTGCACACAAATCACTTCTGGGATTTAATGTTGATGGAGTGGAAATTCATTAGTTCATGGGCTTATGGTTCATACAGTATGTGTAAGAGAAAAGATGGAGTTTGATTGTTGATTGTTTGGTGCCAGCTACAATTTGCATAATTCCTTGAGTTGTATATGTTAATCCTTTGTGTGTCTGAGAGACTGTGTGGCCGCGCAGGCATGAGAAGGTAAATGGATTAGTAGCCTGAAGCCCCAATCCCCTCACAAACCGCACTCTGCCTAAACCAGTATCAATGACTAAGGGCTGTTCACGCGTCATAAGTACAATATTTGTGACCGAGTAGTAGTACGTAAGGGATGGTGTATGATTTGACTACAGCATACTCTGTTTCATGAGATTCACAAAGGGCAGTATTGTGTGCTCTTTGGATGAGCGTGAGTGAAGAGGTCCATTGACGGCCCTCAGTTAGTCATGGTGAGTGATCTCTGCAAAGTCAGGTGTGTGTGTGTGTGTGTGTGTGTGTGTGTGTGTGTGTGTGTGTGTGTGTGTGTGTGTGTGTGTGTGTGTGTGTGTGTGTGTGTGTGTGGTATTGACCTCAATAAACTCACATCACAGAACAATGGCTGGACAGTAGAATGACCCCGGCTTATCTTCCAGGTCTAATTGACATGACGTTTCTTAAAATTGGAGCAATAAAACTTGTTTTGATTGTCCAAGTCGACCTACGATAACTTTAGGTTGGTTAACATGTGATGATTTAAATCCCAACATTGCTCGAGGACATTTGTGAGGTTGGATATACTCCTGGTCTCATATTTCTTTAGCAGGAAGGGTCGAGGACGTGGGATGTGTGGTGAAGGAGGAGGGGATCGGGTCCAGGAATGTCTATTGTTTTAAATCTCTGCTCAAAATCTCATTAGTTAAATTTGTACCCTTTTATGTTTTACTCTTATTTTCTCCATAGGCTGTTTTTAATCAGATGGTCATGTTTAATTATGTTTGGTAATGGGACCAGTACAGACAAAGACTCAACAGTGATGACTGCGATGAACACTATCTTTGTTAAAGTGAACATAGGAGTAAGATACTGCTGTGCTGTTTGGCCATGAAAACATTAGAGATAAATCCTGACGTTGCAGATAAAGGGGAAGAGGCTATTGGAGATGTGGAAGGTTACGAGCCCAAAGGGGAAGCGCTACGTGAGGACATGATCATCATATGCTCTGGGGGGGGATTTTCCCCGCCACGCCAACACTGTTGTGAAGGAATGGCGGTATCATCATAGGTTTACCGAAAGGTCCTACAGGGTCATGATGAGCCTTTCAAGGTTAATTTATTTTGCGTTCTGCAATATGGCCAAGAGTCCAGGAAAGCGGACTCTTGGCAGGTCAAAGAAGCTCTTCAGCGGAGATTCCAAAACATCCTGTTTCTCAGGAAGCCGCTAGGCTCAGGATGGGGGTCAGTGCTTGGATGGCTGTGTTGTTTCCCATTGTTCTCTTGAAACCCACAGCTGACTTCCGAATTGGCTTCAAGGCCAAGAACCGCACACGTTAAGGAGAGAGGGGGAGAAAAAGAGAGGGTGGGCCGTAGGCGACACACCCAAAAGATACAGGCACAGGACATGAGGCCACATGAGGTAGCGTGTGGTATCTGGTGTGTGATCATGGCGTGCAGCCTACACACGTCACAAATGCATGCGTGTGGGTGTGCACCCCCCAGCAGAGCCCACCCCTGTATCTCTCCCGTCGCGTCAACACTTGTGCTGGCCTGGCCCGCACAAACTTCCCATTGTTCCCCCAGAACTGACAGCTGCAGCATTCCTTCCCTCCGCTCCGTGGTTGAAACCGCAGCGTGGCGTTCCCAAAAAACACTGGCGATAAAACAGTACGGCTCTGTGCGTGTGTAAGTCATCTTTGGTACATGCCCAGCACGGGGTCATTACTGAAATGAGATAGCTTGTGGAATGCTCAATGTGCTTATAATGTCGTGGTGCCTTTGATGGAGGACGGAGGATGGAGGATGAGTGTAGATGGAGTGGTGGTGGTGGTGTGCGTATGTATGTGTGTTTACGTTTGGGGGCGTATGCCGGTCACCTCGACATATCTTTGTTTCCTGGGTCATGACCGGCTGCGGCCTTTCCTTGAGCGGTGGCTGTGTAAGAACGCCGGGCGCTTGTTTAGTCGGCCCGGTGCGTTTAACAGTGTTGAATTGGCCAGTGACAATGGCAGGAATGTGAGATGTTCCTTTTATCGTGTGTGTGTGTGTGTGTGTGTGTGTGTGTGTGTGTGTGTGTGTGTGTGTGTGTGTGTGTGTGTGTGTGTGTGTGTGTGTGTGTGTGTGTGTGTGTGTGTGTGTGTGTGTGTGTGTGTGTGTGTGTGTGTGTGTGTGTGTGTGTGTGTGTGTGTGTGTGTGTGTGTGTGTGTGTGTGTGTGTCCTTCCTTCAAGCCCTGTGGGTAGTATCAGCCTTTGACCATATATGGGTGTAAATGTTCCAGGACGGCACAATGTGCTCTCAGGTGGGAGACTGGCTGGTGGCGCCGCCCCAATTACACTGCAAACTTTGTGAGTGCCCGTCTGTATGATGTCATTAAAATGCGGCGTCAGACCTCCCACGCCCCCCCCCCCCCCATTTCCTGCTAAAATGGCCATTTAAATTTTGGTTTTCACCCCTTTTGATCGATTTCCTCCTAGTAAATCCCTTTTCTTGTAAAAGCCCTTGTCCCTTTTTTCCGCCAGCCTCTCCGTCGCGACTGCCCTATTTTCTCAGGCTAGACACACCCTGAACCGTGAATAAACTTTTCAGCGAAGCGTGGGTGCTGCTTGTGTGTACATCTCTGTGCGGTTGTATGTTTAAGTAATCCAACAAGAAATCTGAGCCAACACACTGGGGTTGTATTCCAGCTTTAGAGGAAGTGGGATAGGGCACAAGGATGTCGTCATACTCCTCCTAGACTGTTGGCTGAAACTGTGAGTCAGCCCACACACACACACACACACACACACACACACAGGCACTATTTCAATACACCTCTGTTCCCCCCCCCCCCCCCTCTTGCAACAGGTGTCAGGTGATAACAAGTCCCTGTTTGTCACACACACTCCTTTTCATATAGCGATCCCACGGCCAGAGATATTGAGAAACAGGCAGTTTAGCCAGCAGCCACCCCTCCCCCACTGGCTAACACCTGCCTAACCAGTCAGGTGTGTGTCTACCCTTTCAAATCAGGCTGCACGGTGGCTGCCAGGGATCCTCCGTAGATAAAGGAAGGACTTGCACGTCTGAATCCGCCCCTGGGAGAAACACTGCAGAAAGATACTTCAAAGATGGTTGCTGTTGAGCATGTGGGGGGGGGGGGGGGGGGGGGGGGGGGGGGGGGGGGGGGGGGGGGGGATTTTGATGGCGAGAGAGAGAGATGGCAACACGGTGGAGAGGAGAGCGAGACAAAGGGAGGATATCGGCCAACTGTAGAGGAAGGCGGAAGAGTAGGCACAGCTTGAAGCGGGCGCAGACGGGCGGACGGGGAATGCTTGAGGGGAGACCGGCTAGAGTCGTCAGGCTGACATATGGCTCAGAGGGAGCTCCGTTGGCACCTCCTCCCGTCCACGGCACACACCGGCGGCTCTTTGTGCTGACGGCTAGTGTTTTGACTAACCACAGCCTCTGGCTCTGCCCTCTCCGCGGCTACCTCGCGGAGTCGGTCCAAAAAGCAGAGTAAATACAGGGTGTGTCTGGACCAGGCGAGACTGTGCGCTTTGTTGAGCCAACAGAAACCCCTCCCCCCTCCCATCGCGCTCTCTCTCATCTTCACGTCTGTATGATATTCTCACCACGCTGACGTTTATTTTGGTCAGCTGTACACCAAATCCCTAGTCCCCTTCTGTGGAAAACAACATTCTGCTTCTGTGCTTTTCCTTGCCTGTGTGCTGCTACATGCAACGATGTAGTCCCCACCCCCTACTCCCTCTGCCCCCCCCCCCCGACAAGCCTCCTGTTTCTGGGTGTGGCATGTTGTTTTTTAAAAGGGACTATCGCGAGAGAATTTCCACGATAAACGAGTAAAAAAAAAAAAAAAAAAAAAGATTCAGACTGTAATTACACAGACAGAAAGGGTCTCTATTTTGGTTCAGTTGTGTCTCCCTCAAGAGGGTTTCTTACTAGCAATCATCACTCTCGTGTTACTCTGGTAACGGTGCGTTCATACCTCTGTAGAAGAGACGCCGTCTCCCAGTCTATTACAAGTCTGTCTGCTCAACTGTGAGCTCCAGACCGTTTGTGTGGGCCTTGTAGGGAATGCACTGTAAAAAATGGTGCCATTTCATGTAATGACACTTTGCTCTGATCCTGACCTGTGTGTGTATATACTTTTATTTATATCTTTTTTCAAAGTGGAGGGATTTCTACAAGTGAAAGGATTCCCGAGAAAATGCACAAAATAATTATCTTTCAACAATTCAAATCTCTCTGGTGGCGGGGAGATTCTGTCTCTGGTGGCGTCTCTGCTCTGGGTCTCCGTGTGTAGCCGGGAGGGCGTTAAAATAAACGAGGGCGTGTGCCGTAGCCGGCTGGAGTTGGTGGTCAGAATTAACGGTTGTAGTATATACTTATGTTGCAGCACATGCAAGAAGACACACATGGAGCACATTCAAATGGCGTAGCGTTTGCCAACGTGAGGTAGCAGCAGGCCTAGCACAGCACATAATCAGTGTACTGCTGGGATGTAGAGACTTCCATATCCAAGCTCTCCTTTGCAGCTGGTTCTCAACAATGGAGTCAGGTGTGATTTATTTTTTATTTGTATATATTTTTTTTTTATATAGCTAAACATTTCTCGTAGCCACCAGTATAGGTGTGGGTAAATCGGACTCTGGGTTTGTTGTTGTGTTAAACGTGCCTCTTCTACACCATTTTAAAGAACAAGCAGATTAACAAAGCGTGTGTCTTTGCATACAGTTTCCCGAAGGTTGTGTGTTGTTTATATGGTAGTCCTACCTCCCCTTCAGCTTGATGATGTGTTTACACTTCCTTCACGCTAAGACAGTAATGACAAAGTGTGGCATATTACCACATTGGTAGAATCCACAGACGACCTCATAATGGCAAAATAATGCAATTGCAACCAACAGCATGGTAATGGGGAACTTGAATATAAATAAAGCTTCAGTCTGAGAATGGTTCGCAAAGCCAACTTGTCTGTCATGACCTGTACGATGAATAACGGCTTATTGTATTCTGATGACTAATTAATGACAAACCTATTTGCTTGTTCCGGTCAAAGCTAATACACGTGTGCACTCGTGTATAACTTTCACTTCCCATCTAAAGGAGAGGTTCCCACGACACAGAAGATATAAACTGTAGTCGAAGTCCAATGTGGTGTCAAAATGTCCAGTGTTCATATTTTAATCCCATATTTTAATCATATTTTCAGCCACTTTGCACGCATTCTCAGTATCTTAGTGTGGTTTACAGTCATCCTAAATTTGAACGTGTCAACGCCATGAATCCTGTCTCTGTAGTTAATGACGTTGAATGGCACCGCGTGTGTTTGTTTGGCTTTACAGCGACTTTGCGAGCCAGCCGCTCCTGGCCCCGTTCTTTCCCTTTGTTTGCTGTGGTGCGCTCAACAACCCAGTGTCTCTGTAACCGGGCCTCCCCCTCTGTTCCATCCACCCTGCTCCTGCCCACGTATCCAGCGTGTATGGAGCAGTGTGGGAGTGCTGCCGCTCTGCTGGAGTCGGTCAGGGAGCAGGAGGCGCAGTTTGAGCAGCTGACCAGGGCGCTGGAGGAGGAAAGGAGGTGGGCGGGCCTCTCTGCCTGGGGGCCACGCCCCCTCTCACATGCAGGTAACCCCCTCTCCCCTTTCTCATCCCGGCCGTCTTGAGACACCCTGCCCCTCCCCCCCGCCACACAGATCCTCCATCAGCTGTTGCTGTTGTCAACGCCGGCTCCCCCCCCCCGACGCACGCCACTCCTCCGTCTTTTAACATGCAGTCATCCATTGGTTCATTGACCGGCAGGTGGTCCCTGCCCTGCAGCCCATTCCACTAGTCACTCTCTTCCTGGTTATGTCCATTCCTCTTTCACTGCAGTCACACACCCCTTGACCTCACGTGTGTGTGTGTGTGTGTGTGTGTGTGTGTGTGTGTGTGTGTGTGTGTGTGTGTGTGTGTGTGTGTGTGTGTGTGTGTGTGTGTGTGTGTGTGTGTGTGTGTGTGTGTGTGTGTGTGTGTGTGTGTGTGTGTGTGTTAACGCTTGTCCATCATCTCGGGTCCCTGATGACAGATCACCCCGTCCGTGCACATAGTTGTACAGGTTCTAACATGCCAGGCGAAGTCTTTTCCTCTCGACCGCCGGCGTACCTATACCACTAGTCACCGGATACACAAACAAAGCTTCAGTGCACACCGTTCACCCAGATCCCCTGACCATACCATTTCTCCCCGTGTAAACATCCAGGCTATTTGCCTTGTTGTCTGAGCATGTCGGGTTATGCATGTGCTCATCAGTTGTGCATGTGCTGATTGGCCCCCTTGCATTTTCCTGGAGTCCATCAATGCTCAATGCAGTTAGTCAGCCTCATTGCATTTGTGACTGTCACAATTCTGTGGTTCCTGACTAAAGCCTTTTATTTTAGTTTGTGTTATTAAGCTCCATGCCAGTGTCTTTATTTGGATATTTGAATGTATCCACTGTTCTAAGTATTCAATACGGTTAAACAACAACGCTGGCATCCTTTTCGGTTGGCATAATTCTAATCGTAGATTCTGGGGGTTTTCCCTTTGCCAATGTTTCTAATGAATCAACAACAAAAAAGCGATGTGACTTTTCCTCTATTGACTATCTGTTAAACGGCAGATGGACTTTCATCCAAAGCAACACTCAATAGTCACTGAGCTCTCCTGTTGCTCATCAATGCCACCATATAATTGTCGACACACAATGGTAGAAAAAAATCGGAAAAACCCTGCTGCCCTGTCACTAAAACATAGAATTATCCACTTCGACCTAGTCCTTTTTCAGTTCGGTGATGAAGGCGTCTTCTATATTTTTGGTGCTATTGCTGCCTGTACACATTTAAACGGACAGAGCCAAGCGGTGGTTGTGTAACAACTTAAAACGCTTGACTTCAGCAGGGCTCCCCGTCCCCTGTGTGATTTTGTTTATGGCCAGACTAATTGGTTGGACAGGGCTGACGGCGAGTCCTCCGCGTCCAGGAGCAGTGGCTCTGCAGAGGCTGCCCTTGTGATGGGGACTGGCTGTAAGGCAGCGTCCAGAGCCACACAGCGCCCTGCAGCACCGTGGTATTCAGCGGCCTGGGGCTGACATGGTGTACTTTGGGTTGGGACTGCGCGACAGTCACTGAAGACCCTTTTTGTATTTATTTTCTTTGAGAGTGCCTCTCTCTCTCTCAATAACTCTTCTTTGGCCCACAACACTAAACGGCTAAACCCTTGTTCCTTGCCATAAACGGGTCTCTTGTGTTAAGTCCAAGAAATCGGAAAGCTGTATTCAACTCGGAATATATTGATTACATTCCCTCAAGGCAATGCTTTTTATATTAATAAATTAATACATTAGTCGAATTGGAAAACGCAGGCTTACTGTAAACTAGCGGTCCATCTTTCAAGAAGAATTGAAGATGAGAAGAATGGGCAGCCTTGGTAACTAGATTGGAGCAGAGTTCAGATTGAGATCAAGAGTAACCCCTGCTGGTTACTTAAGGAAGTCTCATTAAATCTATTTTCTTGTGTGTGCTGAGGCTGTAGGAGACGGTGGTTACTGCAGTCACTGTGTTGGTACTGACAGTATATGATGAGGATGTGCATGTGTATGGGACAGCTCAGTGTATTTTGTCAATCAGCTGCCGATCCATCATCTCTTGGGGTCCTGTAGGTATATACTTTGTTTATAGTATTCTTTTTTTAATGACATTTTTGTTATGTGTGCATATATCCTTTTTTCCGTTTAAATTGTTTTGTTAGTTTATCCTTGGAGTTATAAGTTGATTGTGAGTGCATGGTAAAATACGTACAAGACCATAAGTGGGTAAAACGGAAACTAAGACATTAAATTGTTAAAAGGGAAATGTTTTTTAAAATACAGTGAGAGGGGTAAGAAGGGAGTTTTCTCTGTGGCGTGGCAAATATTTAGACTATTTAAATAAAGCAAATTTCCTAAATGATAAGAACATGACCTAAAACATAAAATATGTGATGTAGTCAGTAAATGCCAGTATGTCACAGACACTCCTTTTTGAGGAAATGATTCGGTCCCAGACGGTGATTGAGCATTGACGTTATCAGCCAATGTAAGTGGTAGGAAGTGATGCTTCAGTAGAAGTTATCTCTGCGGATTTGATGCAATCTCAGTCATTAGGGTTTGACGACTGACTGTCTTCATTCTTTTTCCTCGCCACAGAACGGCTGTCTGGGGGATGCAGACATAGATCGCCTAAAGCTGACCGACGGATACATTAACGGGACAAAGGTATGTGTGTGTGTGTGTGTGTGTGTGTGCCAACCCTATATTTATCAATATGCAGACTAGGGCTGTACGATAATTACAAAAATTATAATTACAACATTTTTCCCTGTATTGTGATTATTCATCGCTGTTAACAAATTGTCGATTCAGTTAATATTCAGTGGCGCCAACTCTATATAAAAAAAACAGTAATAAACCGATTTCTGAGTTGTAACTGTTTTGTCATTTGATTTGACTGGTGCCTGAGCTGTTGTTGGCTGTTGGATAATGGTGACTGTTCGATATTGGTGATTGAGCAAGGGCTTCAATGTTGTATTTGCGTCACCAGTACAGAATGGTGGACCCAGCCCACGGCGCTCTTGACGAGAGCTACACACCAGAAGATGATTCACAGGAAGCACACTCCGTCTTCTCAGACGAAGGATCGGCGATGCGACGGCCAGATAACGGGGTGAGGAAACGGACGCCTGCGCGCTGTCGCAACCAAGTCTGTTCACAGTGGCTGCCAGTTCTATTACTCACCATGACCATTGAGCAAATGGCCCCACTCTTTGTATAGTCCCTAACGTGTGCCAACGTTGTTTAACCTTCTCATCGTATCCCAGCACCTTCAGATGAAGAAGCCCCTGGTGTCGCGCACGGTCCATCCCTCGGAAGGGTTGACGTTGGACGGGGGCCTCATGGTGCCCGGCATGGGCGGCTACACCGCCACGCTGGACCGCTACCGGCAGGCCGTCCCTGCCGAATACCCCACCGCCACCGTGCCCCGGAACTACCACTACGGGCCCCCCGCGGGCTACGACGATTACCGGCCCGGCCCTCCCTCGGAGGCCTACTCCAGCATGAGCAGGGGCACGCGCATGGATGACCGCTACCGGTGAGCACGCCCGATCAGAACCTCTCCCTAAAAGAAAATGGTTGCGTTAGCAAAGCTCATATTTTAGGTTCAGCTCAGGATCGGGTCATTCCTTATGTTCTGCCCTACTCTTGATAGACATGCCTAGTTTGTCCTACCCACTGCGCTGCAGCCATGTATCCATGACGACAACGGAGCCCTCGGCTGCCTACTCCCTAGTCATGGCTACCCCTCTTGTCCCCAGGCCCATGGACGGCTACAGGACCCTGGACTCTGGCTACCGGGCCCCCAGCCGCCAGCAGATGGACCCCTACGGCGCGCAGCCCCAGGTGGCCCGCGCGGTGCGGGGCCTGGGCTCCGCCATGGACATGCGCTACGGCCAGTACGGGCCCGAGGACGACCAGCGCAGCCTGGGATACGACGACGTGGACTACGTTATGGGACCGCCACCCATGCACACGGGGGGCTACGGCACCATGCCTCGCCTGGGTCACGGACCAGCAGGGATGGACCGGCGCCGGCTCAGGTAAGATCAAGAGACACAAACGTAGCAATAGTATATTTTATGTTGAGTGCTTTTCAAGACACACAGACACTTTACATACATTTGATTACAAATGATCAAACAAATGGAAAATGGGTAGACACACGTTTTGCTCAAGTAAAGGTACTGTTACTTTAAATAATAATGCCTTAAGTAAACGCAATAGTGTTAGTTTAAAAAACAACTTGACTAAGAGTAAAACAGTACTGAGTAACTTCATTTGTCATGTGTGAGGCCGCTATCTGAATCTGAAAATGTTTGAAAATCAATATGGTTTCTCATTCCAAAGGAAGTGGGCAGGATTTTAACAGGAAGAAGTGCTTGATACAGGAAATGTATTAATCGCCCCCTCATTGTTATTTTCATTCCAAAAACGTATATAATAACAGTATCCTGGACTTTCTATATATTTCACTGAAAGTAAATGTTTTACTGAAGTCCCCCAAGGTGCATGCAAGACTAAAACATGAACCAGTATCCACCGTACCTGATGTCTCACCCAGACTTATGCATGCTTCATCTGCAGGAGTTGCGAGGACACTTTAGATGTAGACGTGGGAGGGGTGGACCCCTACGTCTGGGGGGTCCCCGTGCCCATGGAGAGGGGAAGCATGGCCTCATTGGACAGCACACTGAGGAAAGGTCCGCCCCCTTCCTGGAGGCAGCCGGAGCTTCCGGAGGTGATCGCCATGTTGAACTACCGCCTGGACCCCGTTAAGACCAACGCCGCCGCCTACCTCCAGCACCTCACCTTTAAGAACGACAAGGTAGGCACACGTTTAAGGACAACAATCATTTTGATGTGTGTCTTGGAGAAGCACCACTAAGTTGGTCTTCGCTGAACCTAAAAGGGGAGGTGATACTCAAGACGAGCCACGTTGTGTTCCAGGTCAAGTCGGACGTGAGGCGGCTCAAGGGCATCCCGGCCCTGGTGTCCATGCTGGACCATCCCAAGAAGGAGGTGCACCACTCAGCCTGCGGCGCGCTCAAGAACATCTCGTTCGGACGCGACGCCGACAACAAGATCGCCATCAAGAACTGCGACGGCGTGACGAGCCTGGTCCGGTTACTGAGGAAGACCCACGAGCAGGACCTCACTGACACCATCACAGGTAACCCCCCCCCCCCCCCCCCCCCCCCTCCCTCCCTCCCTCCCTCAAAGATGGATGTGTGTTGTGCCGGACTAGACAGCCTCATTGCGTCCTAATGGGCTTTCTATCGTCAAGCCGTGGCCCTGATTTGTAACGGGTGCTCTTCTCGCTCGGTCCCAGGCACCCTGTGGAACCTGTCGTCCCACGATGTGGTGAAGATGGAGATCGTGGACCACGCGCTGCACGCCCTGGCCGACGAGGTGATGGTGCCGCGCTCGGGCTGGGAGCGGGGCATCGACGCCGGGGAGGAGAACTGCAAGCCGCGCCACCTGGAGTGGGAGACGGCCCTCACCAACACCGCGGGCTGCCTCAGGTGTGCAGGCGGGGGAGAGGGAAGGGAAGGCAGGGATGACGAGAGGGGGAGACGGGGAGCAGTGGTTTGTGGCGTGAGGCGAGAAGACGGTTGTTTTTGTTTGTGGTTTCTTTTCTTTCGTTTTTAACCTTTTTCCTCCGCCACCCCCAGGAATGTGAGTTCGGAGCGCAGTGAGGCCAGGAGGAAGCTGCGGGAGTGCACCGGCCTCGTGGACTCCCTCATGTACATCGTCCAGTCGCAAATCAACCGCAAAGACGTAGACAACAAGGTAAACTTATCCAACGCCTCTGCCGTGAGCTTCGACCTTCACACTTCTGCAGGTTGTTTGGTTTCTGTCGACCGCGGTAACCCCTCCCCTTTCCTCTCCTCTCCGGCAGTTGGTGGAGAACAGTGTGTGTCTGTTGAGGAATCTGTCCTATCACGTCCACCGAGAGATCCCCGGCTGTGAGCATTTCTCTGAGTCCGCGCCCCTAAATCAGGGCCCCGCCTCCGGCTCCCAGAAGGGCAGCTGCTTTGGCTCGAAGAAAGGCAAAGGTCAGTGTCAGGCTGTCAAGTGTTACCGTGTCAACTTCCTGCGGTATTGGGGCTTATGTGTATAGGGAGCTTCTCACATATTTTTCTTCTCACAGTCTTACCCTCCTTTTCCCTTTTTATCCTCCTCCCTTTTTCTGGTCTCCCTTTATCTCTCCCTCCCTTTTCCTTTTTCCTGATCCTACGTTCTGGCTTTGTTTAGATGAGTGGTTTTCCAAAGGTAAGATTCCCCTGTCGGGTGTTGTACTTTCCCCGGCCGGCGCTCTTGTCTCGGTTGATTCACTGACACCAAAACTCCCCATCCTGTATCGCCCAACAGTGTACTAACACATATTAATGCATCACCATGACAATAGTGTCTGCAAACCATCATGCATGCATGCATGTATGCATTACTTGGCATCCACCAGCCAAACTGCATGGTCCCACTGCTTGTGTCACTGCCTGCATTGTCCCAGCGTCACAACGCCTGCAGAAGGAGAGGGCTGTGGACCCCCTCTCTTCCGCCATCCAGCGGTTTCTCCACCCAGTCCTTAACCCTCCCATAGGCCTGCTCCAAACTCAACCCATCTCACCCCTCTCCCTTCCCCAGGAAAGAAGGACGACAACGACGACGACGGCAGCGGCGACCAAGTCGACATTCCCAAAAGAACGACAGCCGCCAAAGGTATGCATGGCTCGCACAGGCCTCTAAAAACCCATCCATCATGCTCAGGTCAATTGGGAGACTTGTCATATGCTGTGCAAAGCCCCCTGCCCCCCATGACTGTCACAGGCTGTTCGTGCCATCTGTGGTTCCACCTCTGCCCGATCTGATTAGTCAGTCCTTCTGCTTTTTCAAAAGAAGAAGCATTGCACAGCAAAATAAATAATTACCGGCAACTCAATCTGTCATCATTTATTTATTTATTTATCGACCGTATAGCGGAACTGTATTGTCTGCATCTTGCTTAATTCATTCAATACATTATTGGAGCACGGCGCCCATATCTTTGGACGGTCAATACCTTGATGGTAAACTCTGCCACAGCCGAGTTCCTGGCTCTAACGAGAAAGCGTCATGTGGGTCCAATTTTTATAATGTCGCTCCTCCCTTAGGCTACGAGCTTCTGTACCAGCCAGAGGTGGTGCGTCTGTACACCTCCCTGCTCCGGGAGTCCCAGAACGCATCGGTACTGGAGGCAGCCGCCGGAGCCATCCAGAACCTGTGTGCTGGCCGGTGGACAGTAAGTGGAGCCTTTCCAGCAAAAGCACAATAGTGCCAGCCCGACTGTCACGGGCAGACTCCCCCTTTACACCAACGTACGCCATGTAGTCCAACCACAAACACAACGCCACCTGGATCGATGCAAAACAATGGCTGTATTGGATTTGGCTTGAATTGGCACCAAATATAATAAATAGTTTGTAGGGCAGTTCCTGGTGCCAACTAACTGATCATAGTACTAGAATTACTGTTTTATTTAAACTAATATTTAGTGCAGGGTCAAATCTAGTTTGTATGCATTTTGTTTTGGTTCTGGTTCTGGCTCAAAACAGTAACAGATTATATTTGACATGTATTCTGTTATGACCGGAGTGAAGGCTAAGTCCCGGCGCGCTAACAAGGCTCCTGAACCCCTCTGCAGTACGGGCGCTACATCCGGGCCACCGTGCGCTTGGAGAAGGGTCTGCCCATGATGGCTGAGCTGCTGGCCCACGGCAACGACCGCGTGGTGCGCGCCATGTCCGGGGCGCTGAGGAACTTGGCGATAGACAACCGTAACAAAGAACTACTGGGTAAATAACACTACCACTTTCCTGTTTAGCGTTAATGAGGATTTATTAGCTGGGTAATAGAACAGACATATTTCCTCTGGTGGACTAAAGTATCTTGGTGATGGTTAGTTCAGACTTTTCCTAGCATGGGTTGCCCCATCGGGAATCAAACCCCTAAGTCTAGCGACGTTAATGCCTTGCTTTACCAATTGAGAGACAATGGACCACAAATTTGATCAAATGAGCTAACATTTGAAAGTCGATTCGGGACCGAGCCGAGCGCATGCTAAATAACCACGGCTCCGCCCTCCTCCAGGGAAGCATGCGGTGCCCCACCTGGTGGCGGACCTGCCGGGAGGCCCCAACCAGTCGGCCCGCGCCCTGTCGGAGGAGACGGTGGTGTCGGTGCTGAGCACCCTGGCCGAGGTGCTGGGCGGCAGCCTGGAGGCGGCCAAGACGCTGCGCGCCTCGCAGGGCATCGAGCGGCTGGTGCTGATCAACAAGGACGGGTGGGTGGGGGTCCCTGCACGGGGGGTGGGGTGGGTGTGGGTCCATGCATGTGACCCCCATGCTTGTGACCCCGGGAAGTGTATTTTGTGCATGTGACTGCCGTGCATGTGACTGCCATGCATGTGACTGCCATGCATGTGACCCCCATGCTTGTGACCCCGAGAAGTGTATTTTGTGCATGTGACTGCCATGCATGTGACCCCCATGCTTGTGACCCCGGGAAGTGTATTTTGTGCATGTGACTGCCATGCATGTGACCCCCATGCTTGTGACCCCGGGAAGTGTATTTTGTGCATGTGACTGCCATGCATGTGACCCCCATGCTTGTGACCCCGGGAAGTGTATTTTGTGCATGTGACTGCCATGCATGTGACCCCCATGCTTGTGACCCCGGGAAGTGTATTTTGTGCATGTGACTGCCATGCATGTGACCCCCATGCTTGTGACCCCGGGAAGTGTATTTTGTGCATGTGACTGCCATGCATGTGACTCCCATGCATGTGACACCAGGAAGTCTCCTTTGTGGGTGTTTTTCATTCTAAAAACATTCATTTGAACACTTTACCGTTGGGTGCGGGGAGGATTTGGTCTGCGCATGAGACCGGTGTTGACGGCGGTTTGTGTGGTTTGCAGCAAGCGCTCGGAGCGGGAGGTGCGTGCGGCGGCCCAGGTGCTGCAGCTGGTGTGGAGCCACAAGGAGCTGCGCCGGCCGCTGGAGAAGGACGGCTGGAAGAAGGCAGACTTTGCCGTCAACCTCAGCGCCGTCAACGGCACCACCAACGGCGGCCGCGCCAACGGCAGCTACGATGAAGGCACCCTGCCGCTGCTGGACAGAGGTGGGTGTGTGTGTGTGTGGGGGGGGGGGGGGGGGGGGGGGGGTGTTTGCCATGAGGGATCAGGAAGCCTGAATTGAATAATAAAAGATGGCGGGCTAGAATTCAGATGAATGACATCATGATTCAGAAAGACAAACAAACTGCTGGTTGAGTAATATTTACTTATCAGCATCTCTTATTGAGCCATATTTGTTTGAAACTCGACATTAAGCATGCCAGATTATACTTGGATATCTTCGCATTCTTTTGGCCTCTTACAGTTCCCCAAAACCACCCTGCGGGGAAGTTCGAAAAGAAAAGGGAAATGGGAAAGCGGTACAAGCTTGATGTGTGAATCGTGTGTTTATGTAACTTATGATGACCGTTTGGTTTGCTTTTACAGGGGAGAAGAGGGACATGATCCCACTGAACGACCTTGGCCCCGGTCAGTATATCTAGAAAATACCTTCTCTTCACCTTTTTATCCTTTTAGCCTTTAAATTTCACCACTGGCCGTGTCTGTTCAATAGATGTATTAAATGACCTCCTTACGTTAATGTTCCCCATTCAGAAGGCTACACTACACTGGACCAGAAGGAAAGAAGACACACTCTAGAAAACACCACAGACACTTTACCGGTAAGTCCCCACCAGGACAGAAAGACGGGCAAGCGGACGGACAAACAGGCATTCACCTGATCCAACGTTGTCTTAACGACTCTAACCAGCTCTCCTTCTCTCACTTGCACTACTCTAAAGAAATTAAATAAAACACTTTTATC
The DNA here is from genome assembly GCA_026745465.1 of Lota lota. Taxonomy (NCBI): domain Eukaryota; kingdom Metazoa; phylum Chordata; class Actinopteri; order Gadiformes; family Lotidae; genus Lota; species Lota lota. The sequence goes on along the minus strand of JACYXH010000429.1, from coordinate 459,472 downwards.
GTTGCCTTAACATCCTTCTGAGACCTCACGGTATGCTCACTATTTTGTGTCCTCACACTTCTTTCCTCTTTTTCCTGGTTTCTCTGTCTCTCTCAGCGAGGGGTGTATGGGCCTAGAAAGGGCTCCCTTCCCCTCCTGGACTCCTACGATGGTTAGCCACCACCCCATCCCTTCTCCCTCTCCCCTCCTCTGCATGTAACAGCATGGTATGTGCTGCATGGAGACGCTGGCTCGCTCTCTTCCCTTTTCTATGTCTGTTCTAACATCGTTCAAACCAATCGAATAACCCTCTTCTTCAGTGAACCGGTCCAATGCTGTCCTCTGTTGTGTTAAACCGTTGCTGGTATGTTTGGTTAGGGACTTGCTGTTATAGCGTCCTACTGCAATGTCTTCCTTTTTTGCGTATGGGTCAGCATATGTTTGCCTACTTTAGGTTGAAATGTATGTGAGGAACCACACTCCTGCCCTCTCTCTCCTCTGCCCAGGATAGTGTTTAATGTAAACCTAAGGCAACACGTGTTGTTGATATTGTTGTTTGTGCAGTTAACCATGTGTGTACCACAGTCTGTCCGTGCAGTCTGCATTATATAAAGGTTTTAATATTTGGTGTGGTCATCTTGTTCTGACCTTCCTGCTCACAAACGATTATTTCTTATTTTCCTTTTCTAGAAAAACTGATTGTGTGCATCACTCAGAACGGACCTTCCCTGCCTTACCACTGCTACTGATGAGCAACGACCAGAGACGAACAGACACACACACACACACACACACACACACACACACACACACACACACACACACACACACACACACACACACACACACACACACACACACACACACACACACACACACACAGACTCTCCCCCAGTCTGTCGCTGGCTCTCTACACTCTCGGCTCTCCCTCCCTCTCCTTTTTGTACCCCGTTGCTCGATGATCGTTGCAAGTGGATACAAAGAAAGCGAGGATCCAAAGAAAATGTTTGTGTTGCAGTCAACCGCTAGACGGCACAATCATTTGATGTTTTTATTTTTACAAATTCATTGTAGCGTCAGATGTATTGTCTTAAATTATATTTCTTAGCTCTAAACTCTAAAGGCAATCAATGTATGTCGACAATCATCTTTTTTTTTCCCGCAGTGTCAACTTTATTTTTTGTATCCTGTTGCTGCCAAGTCCTGCATCCAAAATATGTTTGTAGAAATCTCTTTTAGGGTATTTACTGTGACATGGGACGACTGCATTTCTCCATTTTCTATATAATTAATACTGGTATATATTTTAAAGTTGAGCTTAATTTAAATGGTCCCCATGATGGGACCAGTAAGGGGACGCCAGGAGAATCTGCTGGGCCTGTGGGACACAGAAGTGGGGCGGCTTTTGACTCCATGTTTGACGTTTGTACAGAAGTTATTTTGTCTGAAGATATTTTCTCTGGTTGGAAACGGGCTCAGATGCAGGCCAACAGGAAGGAGTGTGTATATATTTTGTGTGTGTGTGTGTGTGTGTGTGTGTGTGTGTGTGTGTGTGTGTGTGTGTGTGTGTGTGTGTGTGTGTGTGTGTGTGTGTGTGTGTGTGTGTGTGTGTGTGTGTGTGTGTGTGAGAGAGAGAGAATACGGACCGTGGAATGTGTGCGTGCACGCGGTGGTAATCATGCGTCTTGGACTGTCCCCATAAGGCTGCGCGTTTATTGAAACGGTTCCCTTTTTACTTAAGTTTTCCTGACCTAATGCCATGGTGAAAACAAAAGCAAACCTAACATTTATTTTCAGTTTATTCAAATGTACTAACTGGCTTTTTGTTTTGATTTATGACTTTATTTCCTTCCCCTTTTCCTCAATGAAAGTGATAGTTTAGCTGCTGGATTGATCTATCCTCTCTGGACAGGTATGTTTGTTACAATGCAGTCCAACTAATGGTTTGAGGTAGGGACTGATTTCACTGATAAGTGCAACTACAGAAAGTAACTGATGCTGTTAAGGGTGAACAGCTCTCCATCACACTTAATAATAAAAACTAAGTTGTTCAGCTGTCCTCATTTGTAAAGGTTAAAGGCGAGAAGGAAACCCTAACCTCGGAGTCCCAATGGTTTATACGTCCTCTATAAGGCTGTCATGTTAACTTCATCAATCTGTGGGATGGGTTTTAATGGTGGTCTGTACAGTCCTATGAGAGAGTGAGAAAAAGACACCCCTGCTCAAAGGAAAGCAGCAGTTGTCATTTAGGATGGGAACTGAAAAAAGCACATCTTTGATATTCATTGTGTATTTGTTTGAACATATTTCTTATTTTGGGAGTTGGTATGTTTGGGAGTGGTGGGTGATGACTTTATGCAAATCTTTTAATTCCATGTTTTACCACTTTTCTTCATTTTAAGTGGTATATGTGACCAATCATCAGTTTTCTTGTGTTTTTCTACACAGTATATCTGTAATAATGCCTATCTGTGAAACACCATACCATTCGTACTTGCCTTGGCTCTGAAAAATACCCTTCTTTTCAGTAAACTTGTGTAACTGGCAATACCGTTTGTTTTTTTGTTTTTATAAATAAAGATTTTCTTAGACAAGTTAAGGCTCTGACCTTGCCTACAGGTTATCTGTGTTGCCCGCAGTGTTCTCTATAAACACATACCATTATTTACTATGAAGCAGCGACTTTCAAGTCCAATATTTATTTCCATTCCGTTTCTAATGTGCAGGTGTGGCATCCTGGAGGTAGACTGAAGACATAATGGCTCTAACCAAAAACTTTAAACTCTAGCCTTCTAAACGATCCTTCCACCAGAGTAAGCTACGTTCGGACCATTGCGGTAGGTTGACCCGCGTCTTTTCCGGTTAAACGGCGATACTAAAACACCTTTCAGCAAACATTCACATCATTGTGGCCTATTAGCTCTTTGTAATGCATTGCTACTAATGCCTTTTATTATTTTTTTATGTCTCTTGACTGCTAAACCCCACATCTGCCTAAATATAGCTGGTTATTCTAACCCTGCCGTGCTCCGCCTTTGAAGTTTGAACTGTTGACTCAATCACTCCCGAAGACTGTTGACATGGCGCGTTGACGGGACGGTGTTGAGTGTTTCAGCCTTTTCCCCGTCACTTCCAGTTATGTCACGCCTGCGTTTACCGGTGCGCATGAATGTGTGCGTTACGTGTTTGAGAGAGCAGCATGTGTGTTGTAACTGGTGAGATGTGTGAACGTTAACCTGACTCATCGGGAGTGCTGTGGGTTGTGACGAGGCGTAAATATCCCAGTGTCTCACCGATCCCTGATCCCACACATGACTTGACACCTCGATGCAGCTGCTGACTCACGAGGCCTTCATAGGTATGTTGTGAAGAGTTAAGTGGATTTTCAGGGTATGTCTTCTATACACAGTACTCCGTGGTAACATTGTCTTCCAGACATTTCGTCATGCCCATGTCCTAAAATCATGTTCAATGAATAGAGGATTTTTTTTTTAACCTGGCCTTACCCCTAATCTAGTTGTATTTTTTTTCGCACAGTAAAGTTCGATATCCAAAACTATGCTTTAATCAATCACTTTATAAAGAAGATATAGATGGAGCCACACTATGATATGAAGGGTTCTCATGTAACAAGATGAGAAATTAAATGACACGAGGTTTGACCACATGACCAGTGGCTTCTAAGCATGTTTTGGCAGGATGCTGTTTTGAAGCGACTGTGATCAAATCTGACTATAGAATAAGATTTGAGACACATAACACCGGCCTCACACATGTTAAGAAATGGCAGAGTATTACACTTTGGATAAAAGCACCCACCAAATGCTGTATATAAATATAATCTATAGTATTTGAACCAGCCAGTGCCCATGCGCGGCCCTCCCCTCTCTATGATATATAATATGAGCTGGTACACTCCCACCACTTGGTTTCAGATCTATTTAGGGCTGCACGTCTCATCCCTCACTAAGAGCTATGGACTATTTCTTGTACAACTCAGGGACACATGAGAAGTGTGAATAACTGCCGGGAAGGATTCAAGACTAAAGGGATTACACCGCATTGCTAGAGAATTGGCCCCACCAACTTGCCTAGACCCAGTCGCAGTATGGGGGACGCCTCGATCCACACTGGGTCGTGAGTGTGGGTCTCTGTATGGTAGGCATCACAACATGCTTATTGTGTGTGACTCGCAAGACCGGAGACTGGACTGAAGTGTGTTTTCTCCTTGAGGTGGACTTTGAGGACTACTTGGGACTCAAACAAGGAACTGTACGTAACGTTCCATGTCTTCCTAGTTGCCTGTCTCCCCTCCTTTCCACAATGGAGTCTCTCACCGTCGAGCCAGCCGAGATCTCCCCAGACGACCAGGAGGAATCCCAAAAGGCTTCCCTGGCCTCCGCCCGCCGAACAACCCACACGGGGAAGCAGAGCAGCCTGGGCTACGGGATAGCGGTGGTCTTGCATCATCTCAGGCCCTTCATCCCCTTCGTCATCATCAGCATTCTGGTGGTGGTCCTCATCTACCTGCTGCAGATCATCATCTACGGAGGGCCCTTCACGGACCCGCACTTCTTTGTCAAGTTCAACGAGAGGTGGCCCCGCCCTGACCCCCATCAGGTCCTCGCGGTCCCCTACAGCGCGGTCCCCACCTCGCCAGAGAACTACCCCCTGGACGGCCACACAGTAAACGGGACTCGCGGTTGAGTACAAAAATCAAAGGCCTTCCTGTCTCAGAGACAAACTACTGGACTGGGTTTTACGTGTTACTCTGTGGATGTAAGAAGCAGGATCTCCTCCGAAGTCATTGACATGACTGGAATGTGTCAACACGACAACGACTGGAAAGCTATGCCTCTTAGATTATGTTTACAAATGTGTGTCCTTTTTTAACCTGCCTCCTAGTTGAAAGAGCCCATGGCTACTTCTGGTGGGGTAACAATATATTTTCAATGTTATATTTATTCAATTTTTCCCATGAATCTAATTCAAATAATATGATAATTTAGTTTGAACACTTGTCCGTTTGGCTAAGTTCCTTTATTTTTGTGTATATTAAACATTGCATTATTTATTGATCACTTACTGAACCATTCAAGTTGTGCAAGACTGTAAAGTTTCAATAAAGTTGAAAACTTTAAAAAAAAACGCCATTGTAGCGAACACTGATAACTGTAATATCCGTAGGTTAATAACGAATCCCCTTAACTGTCTTTTAAAGCTATATGAAGCAGGCGTACCCACAATGTGCTGAGTGTCACGCCAGTTCCTTAGGTCAGGTAGGTCTCTGAGAACAAACAGCACCGTCTAGTGGCACAGCGCATTACTGCCTGTTCACCGTAACCACGTAGACCCAGAGGATGACCTCATTACAGCAACACCATAAATCACGAGATCATTATAAACAAAGGGGCATAACCAATTAGGTTCGGACGCTAACTAAACAATATAAAGGTGCAAACTTTAAAACCGAAAGCTGTTGATATTGCTGGGAAAGAAAAGTATTGCACAGAAGTTGTGACAAAGTGTGAGCAAACGGTGAGTGTCAGTCCTACCTGTGTGAACTGTTTCAGAACAAGCACATACGTTTCGGTTTGCATGCGAACTGGCACCGAGTTATCCACTCGACGTGTAAACATAGACACTAACAGTGATGTGTGTATGAGGCCATACGGTGCGCCCTGACTGCACGGCTAATGGGAATTGTTTGCTAGGTCGTCAGCCGTTCAAAGCTCGCGGCCGCTCGAATGTCATGTCAATCAATCAATCAGAACCATGACGTCGACGGTGACCTTTGAACCATCACTACTAACATGTATCAAGACATCATTTTTATTTCAAAGTTAATAACAAACTGTACATCACCATTACACTTGTGTTATATTTAGTGTTATGTTAAATTTGTGTTGATCGGATGAGAATATAACAGGTTGCAACTAGTAACTATTCATACCTATTATTGAAGAGAGCCTCAAAAAACGTATTTAACAATTCTAACCCCAATCTCCCAGTAGGACCCAATTGAATGGGGAAATGTGGCGTTACCGAAGCCCAGGCTTTGAAGCCCTTCTCCTGGCTGAGTTACAGAGACAGCAGCGCTGCAGTCAGTTCTGTGACACTGTGCTAAAGACCGAGGGTATGGACACACACACACACACACACACACACACACACACACACACACACACACACACACACACACACACACACACACACACACACACACACACACACACACACACACATTTACGCTAACGCTAAAATCGGATTATAAATTACACTGTAAACATAGGAATGGCCTCGCTGAGCATATGTGATCATAGTATATTGTTATTTATTTGTAGTGTCTGTGAAATACACTTCACAGTATAGCGTGTATATATATATCTCACATTCTCACACTTCTCCACCCAACTGAAGGGGTGTCGCTGCCGGTGCACAGCTGTGTCATCTCGGCTCTCAGCCCCCAGCTGTCGGCCGCTCTGACCTCCAAGCCCCCCTCCTGTTCAGGCGGGGCTCACCTGCTGGAGTTCAGTGCTCTGGGGGCCGGCACCCTGCTGCAGCTGGGGGCCCTGCTGTACTCCGGGGAGATGGCGGGAGAGGGGGAGGAGGAGAGGCAGCAGGCGATCTCTGCTGCCGCCAGGCTTGGCATCCACGGGCTGGTGGAGGTGAAAGTAAGAGGGGTGGAGCTTAAAGACGCAGGGGTGCAGACAGACCCGCCACCACGCCCAGACTGGGGGAGGGTGATGACCCAGGACCACGCTCCCTCCCTGTGGGGGGAGACATGTTGGCACAGGGAGGTGGGAACTCCAGCGGCTTATATGGACAGAGTCGGTGCACCCTCTCCTGTGCAGCAGAGTGTTAATCTGGCTAGCGTCACGCCTCATGGTTTACCGCCCGACAACCCCTACCTCCCCTTCACCCTCCTCACCCTCCCAGTGGAGGGCCACCCGTCCTCCACACCGCAGCACCCGTCCTCCCTCCTCTCGCCCCCTGACGAGGCGCCCGCCACTGCTTCTGTGGCTGGCCACGCCCCCATCTTCGTTCTCCCGCTGGACCACCACTTGGGCCCCACTCCGCCCCCTCAGGGTGCTGAGCTCCAGGGGGGCTCGTGGGCGGGACTCCCCAGGCCGGGCCAGGCTGAGACACCGGGCGAGGGGGGGGTGTTGGAGCGCTTTGAGGGCAACATCCCGGGCTTCATCAATCACTTCCTGAACGGGAGGGGCCACAGGGGAAGGAGACATGGAGGAGGAGGAGGAGGAGGATGGGCCGGCCTGGCTACGGCGGGGGCGCGCAGGGCGAGGAGGCCCAGAGCCAATGCGGTCGGGAAGAGCCGAGGAGCAGCACAGCCGGCGGTCACGATGGAGAAGGAGGCGCACGCCCCCCCTAGGATTGGCTTGAGGAGGGCTTGGGGGACGCTCATCTCCAGGACAGGCCAGGGGGGCGGAGCCGTGGGCCAGAGGTTGTTCCTGAGGACCAGAGAGCAGATGAAGTCCATCAATCTCCGTCTGAGGAGACGGGGACGGAGCAAAGTGTGGCAGGTCAGCAATGTGGACCAACTGGTGGCGTGTAAGAAAAGGTGCAGGGCCAACCCCTGCGGCAGGAAGAGCTCAGCACGACAAGCCACTGAGGTGAGGAGCAGCTTTTTGTGTTGTCTGTCAAGCACAGCACATTAAGGGACCAACCAGAGACAACTGAGGCTGTATTGTTAATTCAACTAATAACACATTCGTTCTTCATACAGGCCTATACATGTGGAATATTGGTAAGCAATTTGCACCTTTTTTTCAGCCACATTCTAAAAATCCCATTTCAAATTTTCCCTTCTAGGAAAGTATCCCAGCTAGTCCCCACGTCCAATCAGTCCTCTGCGTTCCTCCATCCACACCGGACCAGCACCCCTATGTGGCCCCGGCGCCGTCCTTAATGCACACTACGGCCCTCCCCAAGACCAGCGCCATGCTGGACAACCAACCGGATCAGTTCGACCAATCGGATCAGTTCGACGGGCTCCTGGAGCAATTCATGATGGGCATCGACATCCTGCCAAACCACGACGACAACAACAACAGGAACACCAACCACAGCAACACCCAGAGTCATGCCCCTCCTCCGGCCCCTTCCGCCAGTGGTTCTGCTGGCGGTCATCCATCTCCCTGCGTCGCCGTGGCAGCACAAGGTGAGTGTCGCAGGGGGCCGGATGCCCCTGCCCCAGGCGGTTTCGGCAGCTCCACTTCCCAGGCCGGTCAGGCTGGGTATGAGATGCCCCCACTGCAGCCGCCCTCGGCGGAGGGAGAGCTCCACGACATTCTGGACCACTTCCTGCGCTCCTTCGAGCTGCAGATTGCCAACTGCGATGCCTGGGTCGACAGCGGAAGCCGCGCACAGAGCACCGGTCAGGCCCTGGGGACGGAGAGCGGCAGCAGGGAGAAAACGCAGACCCAGACCGGATTGACTGGATGCAGACACAGGGTACCCGGGCACAAGCCCGACCGCTCTGCAAAACTCAGGCGACATCACAGTGTCAACGGTATCCACTGCAAGCCTGGCGCCAGCACCCCCCCAGCGCCACGGTTGACCTCTGACACCGCAGGAAGCCCAAGTTCCACGCCGGCGTCGGCAAGCACGGATGACACCAAGGGGAGGGTTCTGAGGCAGAGGCTGAAGAGGGAGACATCGTCATTGTCGGCCGGCTCCTCCTCAACCCCACAGCAAGGAACGCCGCTCGCCCAGGCCCCGCTGGTGCTGGAACGGCCCGGAGAAGAGCCCCGTGAGGGTTCTTCATCCGGCGGGACGTGTGGCTCTGCTGTCGTCACGGTTCCCAAGCTGAAGCTCAACGTGTCCAGCGTGAGGACAGGCAAGCCTTTCAGCCAGAGCCAAGCCATGCACAGGCTGCTGTCGGCATGGAGCCAGGCGAGGGTTAAGGATCCTGGGGACCTGGGGGTGGCTGTTGGAGCGGAGAAGGTAGCGGAGAAGCTGAGACTGGTGCCCATGGTGTCCCTTAGGAAGAGCCCTCTGTTGCAGTCCTATCTAGACGGCCACAGGTGTCATAATACAGACGCGAAGGTGACATGTTATTTCTATATATAAATATGTATATATATTTATGTATATTTTATATAGAAAGGTTTGAGATTATCTCTCAAGTGTCATCGTTTGAGATCGTTTGTTATCAGAAAGCAGAAAGTACCAGTGTTTCACAATTAGGTTATATCTCACAAATCCCCTAAAAAATATGGTTCCCAGAAGATCTCTCTGTCGAACACACCTCTGCCATCTGCTCCGTCGGTTCCTCTGTTTACCAGACCGGTGATTTCCTACCCCATCAGGAGCAGGATTAAAGAGCTGCACAACATGGTGAGTATTCTCTGTTCACACTCGGCTAACAGACGTGCGTTACATTTTGTAAACGACATTGTGTTGATGTTGACAGTCTGACTTTGCCATCGTCTGTGTTTAAAACTGTTCTCTGTCCCAGCGGACGATGGCCCCTATTCAGGGAACACATTCGGAGCTACCGCCGCCTTCAGTCGGCCAGTTCACAAGCACTCAGCCCAGACCAGAAGAAGACGATGCTCGGCCTACGGGGAGCCACGTCTCATTGGCCGCTACAACCACCAATCACACGCAGGCTACGGAGAGCTGTGGTGGAGATGGCCGGCGCAAGCCAATGAGTGAGGGTCAACATCAGGACCTACATGGGATGCTTCCAGAAGTAGAATCACGGCCATCGCAACGGCGGGGGGAAAAAAGGCACTCAGAGCCCCAGGAGCAGATCATCGAGGCAAAGAGGGTTTGTCTGGACCAGGAGGGACCCATCACCCCAGAACTAGGCACACCCAACTCCGGACACCTTTCCTGTCTGTCCGAAGAAGAGGAAGGGAGGGTAACCGTGGACACGGAGGATGTTATCGATGTCGTCACTGTGGATTCGCTACAAGGCCACGGAAACGATGGTGGCCTCTCGCCAGATCCTACCTGTGAGGTAGAAGAAGACATTTTAGAAGAGGAAGCACAAGCAGGGGTGGGACAGCAGGCGGCGGCCATCATCCACGTCAAAGCCTCAGATACGGACCAGGAGACGAGGAGCAGGGCGGCGTTAATAGACGAAGACGAAGACGAGATGGACTCTGAGGAGGAGATAGACGTAGACGGAGATTCAAAGGGTGGCTTCGATTCGGCGGGTACGCCTGAAGACGAGGCCCGAGCGTCTCCCATCGCACCCTGCCTCCCCATGCACCACAACTCACCGGGGAAAGACGCAAGGGCGGCCGCCTCAATGAAGTCTTTCACCGAAGCGGCACCTTTGCGCCCGGGTTCAGAGGTCAACCTGGGATCCACGGGAAGTTGGGAGGAGGAGGAGGAGGAGGAGGAGGAGGAGGAGGAGGAGGAGGAGGAGGAGGAGGAGGAGGAGGAGGAGGAGGAGGAGGAGGAGGAGGAGGAGGAGGAGGAGGAGGAGGAGGAGGAGGTGGATGTCACTGATGGGTGCAATTCCCCCTCCTGCGTTCAGCCTGACCCGAATGCTAAAGCCCAAGCAGAGGGATGAAGAGGACGATGACATTGATGTGGTGGGAGGAGAGATGGCCTGCAGTTAGTCCCAGGGCCTGTCGCCCTGTCCCCTGCCATATTGGTAAGTTCATCCCAATCAGCTGTTAAATTTCATTTGATACTAAACATTCGGTGCTGATAGCCTCGGAAATACAAACCTTTTGCTTTGCCCTTTTCTGCTACACATTATTATGAACTAAATACTTCGGTTTTTCCTGTCAGACCAAGCTGATAATTTTTTTTGTGCTCTAGTAACTTCTGTAGTGAATTGTCCATTATTCTTGCAGCTCCAGTGTACCCAGAACAGAATTGCTTGTTGCTTAACCTATCCTTCTTTCCTGTCCCCATCTATCTCTACCTCCCGACAGACAACCAAACACACGTAAACCTCAAACTGCTGCCACTGGTTGGGAAGAAGAGATCTCACAGCAGAATGTGAAATCTGAATAATTTGTCCAGTTACACAGGCAAAGGCTGTGTGACGAATGGTAAGGATACGATAAGACAGAGACTTGACACTGAAAGAGATCGGCAATCAAACTGGATTGATGTTGCTGTGTTTTTTCCGTTATAAATCGTATTGCTGTTATGTAAAAGGTATTGTTGAGAATATACGTTAGAGTTAGTCATTAAAAGTTTTGACGTTTCTGCAGGACCGCAAACTTTGTTTACCATGTTTGCAATGAAAATTACCCAACCAGGTAAAAGGTGGACTGAAATCAGGTTAGCGAGATGCCCATGGATCAGGAATACTGACATAGGAAGAGTTTGGACACATGATGACCTCATGTGTCCAAACTCTTCCTATGTCAGTATTTTGCCATTGCCGTCCAAGCACTTAACTTTAAAAGTGAAAACTGCAGCTTGTTTATATATTTTATATATATTTATATATATATATTATATATTTTTTTAATTGTTAGCGGATTCTGGAATTTATCAGAGCACAGGCTATTTTGTACACCACAATTAAAAAAAACTTGAAACTGGATTTATCCGCATTTATCTGTATTTATTTCTTGACATATTGTAGAATAGTAGTGCGTAATCACTTCCCAGCACTGGCCTGGAGAACATTAATGAATAAATGAGCAGGACTGGTTGATGTGAACCCAATTTTATTGATCATAGACCATGAGGATCGACCTTAACACCACACAACAGCAGAACACATCTAAGCTGCTCTGCACAGCAGTTCTCAAGTCCAATCGCTCTGAAGACACCAAGGTGCACCCTGGGAGGCAAACCTTCAGACCTGGCAACTTTATTCTGGAACAACCCTTTGCTCCCCCCCCCACCCCCACACCTCCTTGCTTGGCTTCCAGCTCTCTTAAGAGAAGTGGTGTGGTACTCTCCACACTCTCCTCAAGGAGCCGGGCCCAGCAAGGCACTGGGCTCAGGAGTGCAGCGCAGGTGTGGTCAGCGCAGGTGTGTTCAGCACGTGGTGGTGTGCGTGTCTGTCCCTGTGTGCATCAGCAGTAACCTAATGGAAAGACCACCAAGCTAACGGGAATGTCAGTGCGTCTCGGTATGTGTTTGCTTGCTTGTTTGAGGGAGTGAGGGCTTGTGTGTCCATCTCTGTGCTTCAAACAGTACGAAATTGTCTCTGGTTTTACTTCCGGATCAGATGTTAAGTCGGAGGTTGCGGGTTCCATTCCCTGGGGAGGGGGTAGCTGTTGAGGCTCTGCTGGTCTGGTTCCAGGGGGGGGAAATTGAAGAGTAGTAGTCAGGAAGTGATGTGAAGGATGTGGGGTTAAGCTCAAGGCAAAGGAGAGGAATGAAGAATGAAGTTTGGGGTACAGGGTAGTGCAGATGGGGTCGTAGGTCGCCTGTGTATCGTGTTGCTCACCAGGGCCTCTGGTTCAGCTGGGCCTCCTCTTAGTGCTGGATACGCCTGATGGACTGGATCTGAGGGGTCTGGCAGTGGGAGCCCCAGTTCTTCCAGTTCTGGTAGTCTCCGCTGTGCCTCTCACACTCCATGATGTACTGCTGACCCCTGTAGCCGGGGTACTGGTAGCACACGAAGCTAGGGGGGGAGGGGGTACCATTAGAGACGCCATTAGTTATAGTGACTAAGAGGTGAATATGGAATCAGACTCTTCAGTGAATCTTGATTGATTGACCTTGTTGTGGGTTAACATGTCAACGGTGTATGAGTGCACAGTGCAGAGGTCCTGGTCTGACTTACGCGCCACACTGCACGTGCATGGAGCCCACTTCGGGCTTCATCCAGCCCATGGCCTGCAGAGAGGGGTAGTCGTCACACATCTCCACGCTGCGGCCCAGGAAGTTCTCCTTCTCGAAGATCATCATGCGGCTGCTCTGGTGGGACTGTAGCGACCCGGGAGAGAGCAACGAGACCGTGAGGTGGATCAGATTGAGCTACATAACTACAGTATATACGTTTCCCAACTCAACACGCCTTATTGTTTGAACTGTGTGATAATCTTGACTCCACATCTTCTCATCGCCATCGATTGTACCCTTTAATGTACCAGGGCATGGTAGACGTATCTTCACTGGTTTAGTCGACTACCCGTGCCCTGGTACATAAAAGGACCAGACTCATCAAGTTCTGAGCGACACCTGTGTTAGTCCTACGATGACCCCTCTGTTAAACTGTCTATTGACCACAACACGATTTTTCTATGTTGACTACGATGCTGCTGAAAGACTGGGGGACGACGAGTGCTCATACTGAACCCTCAGCACTACAATCTTGTCACACGCAACTCACAGCACAGTAGATGGGGCGCAGGGACATGAGACGCTCCACATGGTAGGACAGGGAGCCACTATAGGAGTCCCAGTGGGGGTATTCGCCCCTCTCCAGAATGAACTGCTGGCCCTGGAAGTCGTGGTGCTCGAAGCCCACCCAGCTTCGGAGACAGAGACAGAGAGAGAGTTGACCTCGTGCAGAATTGTGTTTCTGTTGCTATTTTAGCAGAAGCTTCTTAGAGTGAACATGGCATCATGCTCATGGATCTCTACAGGTTAGGCTGGGGACCTTGTGGATAGACAACAGTACCTGGACGACGAACACCCTGTCCACCGTTATGATTTAAAAGCTTTAAGACGGTGTAAAATACACATGCAAAGACAAGCAGGTTTTAAGTTGGTCCCGGTCCCTACAATGCACCATGTGGTCAGGTCAAATGGAGGACTTACGCTCCGCTCTCCACCCTGATGGAGCGGATGTTGTCCAGACCACACTCCTGGATGTTGCAGCACTCGGAGGTGAACTCCTGGCACTTGCCCTGGAAATGTTCCTGCTCAAATACGGTCACCTGGGGGCCATGACATGAGAGCCAATGAAAACCATGAGCAGAGAAGAGGACTTTTCTGTTTTCAGCCCTTTAAGGTCATCAAAGAATGATTAGCAACAAGAAACAAGGGGAATCAAGCGAAGATTTGTCATCTGTGTGATCATCTCGGTGGGGGACTTACCTTGAAGAAGGGAGCCATGCCCATTCCAGAGTGGACCATGGGCTGGTTCATGGGGTACCTTGTATTTCTGTACATGTTAACACCTGAGGAACAAATACTCTTTAGAAAGATTGTAGATCTACTGTGGATTTAACAAATAGTTCGAAATGAATAGAGTCAAGCTGCTGAACACATTGAGTCTTTCGACCATGTAGGAATGTAGATGGGCAAATGACTTTGGATGTTTGTTGGATAAGTTAGCATCACAAAAAAAAGGCACATTTTGATATAGATTAACAGGAAAATGATAAATGAACCATACAATTCAAAAAAGTATTCAAAAAAGTATTAAATACGTTTCTTGAGGAACACTTGAAATCTCAGGGCATAGGGCATATTAAATGCATATATTCATACATATACATTGAAGAGGATATATATAGTAGGATATAAGTAGGCTTCCCTAGCTTTTGTTGAATGAACAGAATTGGATCCTTACCTAGATCGGCACTATTTGAACTTGCTCGGATGTGGCACGCGCCTAACGGCTGTTTTTTACGTAGAGCTTTGAGAGAACCTGGCGCTTCAGTTTTATACCACCTGCAGAAGAACGCGCCTACCCACGCGCGTCCACGAAGCGGTCGGTGGAGCGCGCTTCTCCCAATCGTCCCAAATGCACGCAAGGCGCGCTCGCGGGGTGCCCGTGCGTCCCGCTTGCCAGCTCAGCATATTCTACTATGCAGTGTGGGTCCTACCCAAAGCGCGTTGTCCAACGTGCTGCTGTTGTCAGGGGGGAACAATAGCGCGCCGGTAGGTTCGAGCCCCGGTCAGCAATCCGCAAGCAGTGTCCGTTCACAATAGGACTGGGGAGCTGTGGGGAATGTGCGGATCAACTGAAATGAGGCAACCTTTGGGCGAGTAGAAACGGAAAAATGTTTGATATAATGTGTAGAAATAAAGAAAGTCAGCAAATCACACTGGTCCAACACATCTTCAATGAAGCGCATGAGTATTCTCCTGTACACACGTTCATTAACATGTTGATGGGAGGACACACAAAGACAACACTCGTGTGATGATCACCAGTGTCAATGATCCATAAACAACAATACACACAATGTTTACATAGGGAGAATATGTTTCTAATTACGAAGTGAAGAGTAAGAGTCCACAGAAATGAAAACAAAAATGAATTCTTGATACAAATATATATGACTAATGGTCATATTATACAGGAATATTGTTTTCATACCTGTCTGTGAGGCCTATCTGTGCTGGGCAAATGGGTGGGCATGATATGAGTAGGATCTTTGAAAAATGTCTAATCTTTTAGAACAAGTAGTATAAGAGGGATCCAAAATATGATGTTTTAAAGAGCTAAACTCCAGGAAGTCCATCAAAGAAGCTATCATTAATGATTCAAACATATATTGTTTAGATAAATACGTTGTCGCATATAAAGATTTTATTATGAAGCCATGATGTTATGAGTCACTGACCCCTTGCTATACATGCTGCAAACATTTGTGTTAAGCGATGGGTTGGATTGTTTGTTGTAACATTTGCTACCAGTACCAGGACCAATACTCTGTATACTCCTCTAACATTGTGTGTGTTGGAGCGACCCTCCTCTTGGGTCCAGTATAGTTTGGTCCCCCCGCAGGCCATCCCTCTCTGATGATGATCGGACTTCTATTGTCTCAGCTCTCTGACCTCAGCAGGTTTGTTTCTCTCCGGCTAATCCCTCCCCTATGAACGCCAGGGTATAAAAGGGGGAGGCTGATTCTGTGGTGGCACACACGTTCCCTTGAGTGAGGCATCACAAGCACCAACAGGTAAGGTGCACCTCCATGGGTGAAGCCTCAGATAGAGTTACAGTCGTTGAATTGGAGTACAGAAAGTAGAGTAGATGGGATATTTAGGTCCATGTCAATCTCCAGACTAGCTCTCGGTGGTTCAATGCAATTTATCTAAATCACCCAGTTCAACTGTGGTGGAGTGAAACACCTGCACGTATATGTTATGTCTTCTGTCTCTCTCCCCCCTAGCAATCATGTCCAGCGAAAAGACCAAGACTGCTTCCCAGACCGACGGCAAAGCTGCCCAGAGCAAGAAGTCCGAGATAGGGATGATGTCCTACAAGGTGGGTACCCCTGAGGACCGCCACAAACAAACACGTTGTGGTCCACATTGTGGTCCACTTCAATCCACCATCATATGAACTAAGCCTCAGTTGCAGGTGATCATTTGGACAAACTGAGAAAGTGAATGCTTGTGTGTACTGACCTACCACGGGGCTCCTGTCCCCCTGCCAGATGTACGTGTTCGACCAGGAGAACTTCCAGGGTCGCATGATGGAGATCAGCAACGAGTGCATGAACGTGTGCGAGATGGGCATGGACCGCGTGCGCTCCCTGCGTGTGGAGTGTGGACCGTAAGTACTCATGGCTGTACCACCAACATTGAGAATTACTATAGATAGTCTTAAGAGCCGTGACATATCAGTGACTCTCACACAAGTATCAATGTAAGTAAAATAAGAAGTCCAGAAGGTGCATATATATTGGTAGAGTGGGTGCATCATGGCCCTGATGGTTTTGATTGGGTGGATTGGTGTGTTACAGTTCTGCTCCACCTACTCCTCTTATTCTTCTGTGTGTGCCCATGTAGCTTCGTGGGGTTCGAGCAAATGAACTTCTGCGGTGAGATGTACATTCTGGAGAAGGGAGAGTACCCCCGCTGGGACTCCTGGAGCAACTGCCAGAAGAACGACTACCTGCTGTCCTTCAGGCCCGTCAGGATGGTAAGAAACCCCACACACCACCACCATCACCTTCAACACCACCACCATGACCACCATCACCATAACCACCACCCCCACACCACCCTCATCACCACCACCACCATGACCACCATCACCCTCACCACCACCACTACCATGACCACCATAACCACCATCACCCCACTTACCATCATCACCTCCACCACCACCAAGACCACCATCACCACCACCTTCAACACCAACTCCATCACCACCATGTACTCACCCATCTAATTCATTAACACCATCTAATTCGACCATCATCTGGCCTAATTTAACCCTTTGTCTCTCTTTGTCCCCCCAGGACCCTGAGAAGCACAAGATCTGCCTGTACGAGGTTGGAGAGTTCAAGGGTCGCAAGATGGAGATCATGGACGATGACGTCCCCAGCATGTTCTCCTACGGCTTCACCGACAGAGTTGGCAGCATCACCGTCAGCTGCGGAACGTAAGTTTACCAACACATGTACCAGAACGTATCAAAGTGTACCTAGATGTGCCTCAGAAGCTCAAAAGAACTGAACTAGTGCTATTGGAGAAATCGGAACTCGTAGAAAACATTGAAAACCATAATTATAAAAAACGTCAATAGTACAAATGTTGAACTGTTTGGTGTTTGATCCTTGCTCCAGCTGGGTGGGATACCAGTTCCCCGGGTACCGTGGTAGCCAGTACCTGCTGGAGAAGGGCGAGTACAGGCACTTCAACCAGTACGGAGCTCGCCACCCTCAGTTCCAGTCCGTGAGGCGTATCCGCGACATGCAGTGGCACCAGCAGGGATGCTATACCATGTCCAGCAAGTAAGCTCACACAAGAGCCACAGAAGGAGAAGGAAGGAGGCCAGGGAGAAGGGGTGGAGCCAGAGGGATAAGGCTGGGGGGAGATGTCTGAGACTTTACCCCACAACTTGTTAGGGTCCGCCCTCTGGCACAGTGGGTGTGGCGGCGAGAACACTCACCCCACCCATAATGGTCTTCAGAAACACCTGAGATGGGACCAACAGGACCCGTGGAAAACCAGACACCTCCTCCAGCCTTTTCTAGCTCCTCTCCTCTCTCTCTCTCCCCCAGCGGTCCACCCTTCCTCAGCACCTCTCCTCGTTTGAATCCTTTACTGCAAGAAAGAGGGAACCTGGCATCCCTTGTTGTGTCACTCTTGATTCTCGGCTCAGGGTGAGATGCACCATGGGAAATTGAGTTTCCAGACCCCTCTGACTCCCCCTGCCCCTGACTTACTTGCCCAGTGCATTTCACACCTACTATGCTGTACAGAATCCTGGCCAAGTTTTCAATAAAATGTCAAGACGTAAAAACATTGTGTCTACATTGTTGTGTTATCATGGGAAATCATAGCGTTATCAAATTAAAAAGGAGGAAATAAATCTCAGCTCATCTGAGCTATAAAATTAAGGAGAATAATTACTTATCATGGAGATGTAAAAAAATTAAATATGCAAAACAAATACACACTGGATCTACTGTTAAATCACTATCACAGTGTTTATTACAATAGGGCAATAACCACATTTACCTTCAGGTGTTGCTGTATCTTACACAGATATATCCATAGGTAACAATTATTTGTATATATGACACAACATAGGTTTACCTATGTGGTGTGTTATCATTTTATGGTGGAAAATGATCCCGTTTTGACCTGTGATCAAAGAGGTTATTCTAGTCGTGTTACAGATAGTAATTTCCGCTATCGGAACCAGAAAACCAGGAAACAATGAAGTTAATGATTTTGTTTTATTAAAAAAGAAAACATCAAAGGCTTTTCACTCAAATGACAAACATGAATTTATAAAAAATACATTTATAAAATTAAACATAAATAATGTGTAGTTGTCTACATAAAGCATAGATACTGTATGTCACACAGCTGTTTCACAAGGCTCATTTGACCTAATCCCCACTTCCACCCGTGTATGTTACGCACACACCAAATGGCTGGCAAAATGGCCGCTGTATCTTCAAAGTAACTAGACTATACTTTTCAGTGTAACTTTATACAAAAAACAGTGTTATAAAATGCTCACTAGTGCATCAAGAAGAATGTCTACTACAACATTATGTGATCTCTTCTACTTTCCAGGAGTTAAGTTATATATTCCCATCTACTTTTCCAGTCGTCCACACTTTCCGACATCTGGGCTAAATCAACGTGACATCATTCGCACAAATTCTGCGAAAAGAAGAGAGGAGTGGATGGGATAAGATGGAAGGATTTGAGTGCACTCAAACTGGGGCTTAAATGTGTGATATCCAAGTGGGCACACAGACAATTAAACAGACGGACACAACCAGTACATACACCCTTTGATTATGTCTTTCTCTCTCTAGATTTATTTCTCTCTCTCTGAATCACAAACACACACACACACACACTCTCTCTCTCTCTCTCTCTCTCTCTCTCTCTCTCTCTCTCTCTCTCTTTCTCACTCTGTTAGAATTGAATTATTACAAATCAATGGATAACTTTGACACATTTTCCAAAATGTTGTGCTATTGAGGGGTGTGGTGTGCAGCTGAGGAAGGTGAGCTGGTGTTTGGTCTGGAGTTTATTTAATTAGTCAAGTCAAGTTTACTCGTGTAAATAAAGGTTTAAAAGAAATATCTCCCTCCCTCTCCCTCTCCCTCCCTCCCTCCCCCCCCCCCCCCCCCCCCTCTCTCACCCTCAAAGTCGACCAGCCCATCTCCATTGAGGTCAACGTCTCGCAGGATCTCATCGATCTCCCTGTTGGTCAGCTGCTCCCCCATCAGCTTCTTCATGGCCTCCCGGAGCTCAGTGATGTTGATCTGGCCATCGCCGTTGGAGTCGAACTGGACGGGAGACACCGGGAGGGAGATGAACGAAGATGGCGACGACACTACTAGGAGACGTTCGAGTATAGGATTCAGAAGGAAACTTCTGCAGCAAGGGTGCAGAAAAATAAAATGTTTCCGTAACATTCATACTCACTGAATCCTTGTGAAAGAGGCCTATCCCTGACTATGACATTTATCTGAATAAATCACTGTAAGTTGCTTAGGGTGGACATCTAAATATTCATCCACCAAGTATAGATGTTGAAAGCAAAAAGTGCTCTGCACACATTCACCCTGTGCTACACACTATACTCAACACCCCCCCCACCGACCTCTTTGAACGCATCCCGGAGCTCTTTGACGCCTATCATGTCTGCCGTCTCTGCCAGCATTTTGGGGCCCATCAGCTCCACAAAGTCCTCAAAGTCCACTTTACCGCCACCTGCAGGTCAGACAAGAGCAGTGTGAGAAGCTCCAAGCAAAAATGGCCCACATTAAAATAAAAATAAACGATAACCACGTTTCCGTGAAACTGTTATTCCACCCCAAGATCACTCCAGACTCCAGACTCCTCCCCTTTATCCCGTCCTGCTCCAGATGGTTCGGCGCTGTCCCCTACGGACCCCAGACACTCACAGATCTGCTGGCTGAGCTCTATCAGCTCCATCTCTGTGGGCATGTAGCCCATGGTCCGCATGCATTCCCCCAGGTCCCGGTGGCTGATGTAGCCCTTCTTGTTCCTGTCGAACTCCACGAAGGCCTCGCGAAGCTCTGCGGGGGGCATGGGAGAGGACCGGGTCGGTGCTTGAATAGTACGGCGTGTTCAAGTGTGCGTTGTGTGATGGAAGCGTGCCAGAGGCGCTCCAAAGGTGCGCACTCACCTTCAATCTCCTCCGGTCGCAGCTCTCTGTCCTGTTGGAGGGAAACAGTGGAACACAACACAGCTGTTGGTTAGGTTTGTCAGCTTGTATACTTACACATGCACGTGCACACATTTACACGTGCACACATGCGTACACACATATGCATGCACACGCGGGCGCTCACACACACACACACACACACATACACACACACATACATATGCACGCACGCACACGTTCGTTCGCTCACACACACACACACGCACATGCACACACACACACACACACACACACACACACACACACACACACACACACACACAGTCACACATATAAACATAAAGAGTACATATATATATCATTTGTATTAATTAATCATGCAAACAAAGAATGTTGAGAACTGCTGTGTCAATCAACATCATATAAACCTCGTACTCATATGACATCATATGAGGTCTGTCCTTGACCGCTACATGTTATACATGCTACATGTATAAACAAGCAGTGAAAGTCAAACAAACAGTCAAGCTCACAGATCTTCAGGTAGACTCATACAATGGAGTGGTGTAATCACAGATGTCACGTTATGAAATAACTTATATATGATGGAAAATGATGTTAAACTATACAGACTCCCTCCACTAGCAAAGGAACCCTAGTTAAAAGTACCAGCGTAAGAATCAGAAAGTCCTCCTCGTTACTGACCCCTTTGGCAGGTAAGTGAACTGCAGTCTTCTAGATATCGCGCATTGAGAGCACTAGAGTGGGAGCTCTGTGTGTTGAGTCAGCTGTCTGCTATTTCTGAATCAGGGTGATTCAAAACCTTCCTGCACCACGCTGTCGGGATCATTTTGCGGGAATGACCGGCTTGTTGTACATTATCCCTTACCTAAACGTCAGAGTCGGGGAGGGTTTCATTTATTAAGCTTAATTACAACCTGTATTGGCAATTTAAAACGATTTATGTATGTAAAAGTCCTACATGTTATGAAAGTGTGAAAGTGTCTTTTGTGAAAGATCTTTTCACAAAATGTGTAATTAATACAAATCTTTAAGTCAATAGATATGTGGTATAATGATGACTGGCTATATCATCAGCGACAACGAAACCATTAATATTTTATAATGATTTATATACATTGTAGTGTTTGAAAATACCAATGCGATTGTACATCTTTAAAATGTTAACATTTACATTATTACTCGTACTTTTCTACTTCATACACACACTGATACACATTCATAAACCTAATCATACAATGCAGGCACAGTTACATTCAAACAGACACACAGATACCCTGAAAGCCCCCTTTTTTAATATGCAATACAGACTGGCTTGATTCTACATGGAGGGGCAGATATCCCATGTGATCAATGCACTCAAACCTCCCGATTGAACCACACCAACAACCCTACCTACACTGCTGCTCGCTATAGACTGTCCTCCACTACTGTAACACCATATACTGTATGGTGTTTATTTGATTCCTTTATTATGATGGCAGTCGAATCCTTTAGTGCTGCCTTTGCGATCTTGGTTATAATCCAATGCACAGCATCAGCTGAGGCAGCTACGTCCTCTCTGACAGCCACTCAATACTGTTTCCATGGAACTAAATGATTGATCGGCAGGAGAACGTCCCGAACCTACAGGGCTTCTGATTGGTTGAACCCGGACACGACCCCTGGGTGAAAGTGTGAAATGACACGCACAGACGCACGGCTGTCGTGAGGTGGGGAGATGGAGATCGCCGGGACGACCACACAAGGGGTGATGATGATGACAATGCCTGGGTCAGGAATGTATGGTGGTTAGGGGATGGGGGGGGGGGGGGGGGGGGGGGGGGGGGGCGTTCACATACACAGGGTCACTACCACCGTGTGTGTGTGTGTGTGTGTGTTCTACATACGAGAGTCTGTGAAAAGCCCTGCTTAAGGAAGATGCAGGCGGGGCCTACGATGTCGTGAAGCATGCTGCATTTCTTGACCAGTGTGCCAAACGGATCCTTATCGTGTGGCCCCTGAGGCTCCGCTGCGTCGGGGTGGGGTCCCTGTGCCAGTCCAGCCCCAGCCTCCAGACCCCCCCATGGCATCTGCCCTTCCATCACCCCCTTCCCAGAGTCCCAGGGACCCAGAGGCCAGTTAAACCCACAACAACGTCCTTGTATTTGTTCAGCACGCTTGATTTGTAACACATAGACACGGTCCTCTCCAGGAACCACTGGTAGTGTTCGCTAACTCGTACATCAGCACAATGCGGCGAATGGCTTTCGTTTGTGTGTGTCTGTGTGTGTGTGTGTTCGTCTGTCTGTGTATTTGAGTGCGTGTGTGTGTGTGTTTCTGTGTGGGTGTGTCTGTGTGTGTGTGTGTGTGTGTGTCTGTGTGTGTCTGTGTGTGTCGGTATGTGCTTCCGTCTGCCTTAGGGGATCCGTGGCTCTGAGTATTAACTCTGTGAAATCGTACATGTTACTGAATGTGCATACATACATACAGTATTATGCCACTTCTTGTGATTTAGATGGAAATCTTTTGTATTTGAAAAAATCTAGAAAAAAACAAACGTGGATCTAACTTTAACTCATGAAAGCTGAAGTGGAAGAACTTCAAACATCATTTCAGACAGACGCATAAAATATTCAGAACCTGCTATAGCCAACAACAATCTATACACTGTAGCTAACCAGCTAAACACACACATACAACAACTCACATGCAACTCAAAGCTCCTGTAATCCAAGGCCAGACAAAGACATCCCCGCTGTCTTACCTTCCTCATTGTGTTGTTCATAGACGACTTTGTGCAGTTGCCCATCACCTTGCTGTCCCCCTCGCTGTCAACTCACAGTCAGATACACCCATCTGCTCTCCTCTCCTCTCCTCCCCTCCCCTCCCCTCACATTCGCCCCACTCCCCTCCCCCTTCAGTCCCCCCCCCCCCCCCCGCCTCTATAGCTGTGGTTTTTGTCCGTCTGTCATCAGTCTATGTCTCAGTCCATTACTCCTTTTCATTCTGACTCAACCAGTCTATATCACTCTCTCTCTCTCTCTCTCGCTCTGTGTCTCCCTCTCTCCCTCTCGGTCTGTCTCTCTTTCCCTTTGTCTCTCTCTCCCTCGCTCTCTCTCTCTGTCTCTCCCTCTCTCTCCGAGAGAGGACATCTTCCCTACATGTCTCATTCTGGGATTATGATCACATCTGCAATTAGAGTGAGTAAAATAAGTAAAAAACATACCAAGCTCTTATCCTTCTTTGGGCGACTCCACCCACCGGCCAAGGCAACCGACATTAGAAAGCTGCCCCACTCAACACTAAGCTATCCCACTCTGTCTTGTCCTGTCCTGACACAACCCTGTTAAGCCCACACTCCACTATACTAAAACAAATACCCTCTATACCCTGCTATCAATACCCTTTCCCTACACACTCATCCCTTT
This sequence comes from Lota lota, assembly GCA_026745465.1. Taxonomy (NCBI): domain Eukaryota; kingdom Metazoa; phylum Chordata; class Actinopteri; order Gadiformes; family Lotidae; genus Lota; species Lota lota. The sequence goes on along the minus strand of JACYXH010000429.1, from coordinate 435,595 downwards.
TAATCAAGTCAACCCGATCTCTCTCTCTCTCCATCGTCTCTCTCCATTTTCTCTCTTGGAATCTCTCTTTCTCTCTATCTCTCTCCTTCCTCTCTCTCCCTCCTCTCTCCATTCTCTCTCTGAATCTCTCTCTGTCTCTCCCTCCACCCTCTCCCTTTCCTTGTGCCTCAAGCGGTGCATGTCGTTGCATCACCAGCCTGTTGCACTTGCCTTTTCGATGATTCTAGGAGTGTGTGGGTGTGTGGGTGTGTGTGTCTGCGTGTGTGTCTGCGTGTGTGTGTGTGTGTGGGGGGGGGGGGGGGGGGGTGGGGGGGGGGGTGGGGGGGGGAGGGGGGTAGAATGTCAATAGACAAAAAAACTGGACTGTGATCTGAAACAGTAAAACTGTTTTTCAAATATTTCAATTGGACATCAAGATATCTTGATGAACAACAAAATATACAAAATATGAATATACCATATTTGTAACTGGAAAACGGTTGTAATCATACTCATATCTTCATATTAATTTAGTAAATATAAATCCTGTCAAAGGAATGATTGGGATGACACCATGTAGCATGATCTGGAAGGTAGCTAATTTTAAACTGCCATTTTATTAGCTGCAATATGGACGGGTCCAAGTCCATGAATGTTATCCTTTATATTCTGTTTATTAGAAGTTCTTGATTCATTAATGCCTTTGTATTGTACTAACATAGATAACATATCAGATAGAAATTGCAATTATTATTAATTTCAATAATAGATTTATGTTTTGTGTGTGTGTGTGTGTGTGTGTGTGTGTATGTGTGTGTGTGTGTGTGTGTGTGTGTGTGTGTGTGTGTGTGTGTGTGTGTGTGTGTGTGTGTGTGTGTGTGTGTGTGTGTGTGTGTGCACAAGCGTGTGGGTGTGTGTGCGTGCCTGCATGCGTAAGTGCATGCATGCTTGCACATGTGTGCACACAGCGCGTGTCTGTGAGTGTGTGTGTGTCGGGGCTACATTACTGAAATACTGCAACTTAATCATATGCTAGAATAGCAGTGTTGAAACATTGATCTGTTTGTCGCAATAAATGAAACATCCACTAGAGGTCATCTTGGAGCGCAAATGAGACGTGACAGCTTCGGCGAAGGTCTGTCTGCTGCGGTCGTGCACGTGAGTGGAGCTGGTGGGCTAATGTTCCACCTCTATTTTTAGCAGAACTTTCAGCCAAATTGAACCAAAGCTAAAATATAAACGGCCCGAAAGCTGTCACTTTAAGTGATGAGTGATGGACCAATAGGCAAATACTCATCTATTGGTTCAGGGGAACGCCAACGCAGTTAAATAGAGATACAAACAGACAGCAGTCATGACAGTGGGGTAAGCTTTAAAAAAATGTATTGTTGTCAGGTGAAAAGTTGTGTTTGTGTGTCTGTCACACTATTCTTACTATTAACACACCACAAACCACTTCTAAGGACATCGTATCGTATTAACACATATGATTCAAAGAACAACTCCACAATCAAACTCATTAAGCCTAGATGTAACTATAGCACTCTACAATATACCACTCTATCCACCACTTAGGCGAGTGACGTCTTCCGGTAAGCAAACGCCTGGTGGGCTGCTAGTGTGTTTTTGTACGGTCGGCCCGTGCTGCCACAGCAGCCAGACAACGCTGATACCAGGGGATCATGAATATTCAATGACACAACCAATAGGCCCCTGGGCTGATTAATTACCAACTTAATTCCACCCTAGTGCTGCTGTCAATTAACCATGCCACGTGTGTGTGTTTGTGTGTGTTTGTGTGTGGGTGTGAATGTGTGTCTGTGTGTGTGTTTGTGTGAGGGTATGTGTGTGTTTGTGTGTGTGGGCGTGAATGTGTGTGTGTGTGTGTGTGTTTGTGTGCGTGTGGGTCTGTGTGTTTTCTGTGTGACACACAGACACACACACAGAACTCAATCCTAATCAAGTCCGTACACCTTTTGTGCCCTCATGTTGGACAGCTGATGAAAAAAGTAACGGGATCCTCTCCCTTGACTGACATCGATAGCCCTGTTACATCATTGTGCATCTGTGTGTGTGTGTGCGTGCATCTGTGTGTGTGCGTGTGTGTGTCTACGGTATACAGCATGAACTGATAGACGTATCATGTTGTGATATGGTGTCAGATGGAGCCCTGCTGGTATCCAGTGTCTCACGCTGACTGTTGATGTAAGACTAGAGGACAACTGTAGAGAGAGAGAGAGAGAGAGAGAGAGAGAGAGAGAGAGAGAGAGAGAGAGAGAGAGAGAGAGAGAGAGAGAGAGAGAGAGAGAGAGAGAGAGAGAGTGCAAACTGAAAGATAAAGCATTTGGTCCAGCAGCAGGGGTCCGTTGTCGAGGTGTTTTTGTAAAACGATTAAGCAAACTCTTATTTGTTCTTTCTAAAAAGTCTGTTTCTCTTGCTTGTGGTCTGGGTTGTCTTTGGACATGAGGGATATAGGGTTTGTATTCATTGTGTTTCCTCTCCTTTCCTATCTTTTGCTATTCTTTCTATCTAGTTCCTCTTCGCTTCATAATTCTACTTCACCTCTCTCCTTTTCCTCTCCTCTCTTCATCTCCCCTTTCTCATGTCCTTTCCTTTCCACCTCTCCTCTCTTCTCTCCTCCTCTCTTCATCTCCTCTATGCATCCCTGCTGACAGATATCCAACTGAAGATAGATGGATGACAGATGGACCGTAAGAATAGGAGAAAGATGAGATTCATCCTCTTTTCTCATCTTTTTTCTTCTTATTCGATCCCACTGGCTTCACTATCCTCTACATTGGGAGACATTAAATATTGTAGGACTCTCTTTCTCTCTCTCAATTTCTCTCTCTCTCCATCTCTCACTCTCTCCCTCTCTCGCTCCATCTCGCCCCCGGTCCCTCTTATTTTAGATGTACATCATCACTGACATCAAATACTTCTATTTAGATTGATGCCCTGTTGCTTTCTCTTCATCCCCCACTGTGTGTGTACGCCAGTGTGTGCGGGTGTGTGTGTGTGTGTGTGCGTGTGGATGTGGATGTGCGGACTACACAAACGCACACATGCGCTTCAAAAACACACACTACAGACGCTACACATACACACGCACACATTACAGAAGAGTGGCTGGTGTGACCCAGGAAATGACAGTTGTTGTCATGGTGTTGTCTACTTGCCAAACAGCGGGACCTCACGGCTTAACATGCGGTCGATGGGATGTGAGTCACGTGACGTCACACCCCATATGCTGATAGGGGGGGCGATACACCGGCCATCCCGGGTCGGTCCTTAGTAAACTCCCATGAGGGTCAGGAGAGGTCACCAGGGTGGTGAAAACTGTGGAGTGAACCCTTACTCTTAGGTGAACAGTGGGAGCTGTCTGGGCCTCTCGACTCTCTGGACGGACAAGCGGATAGATAGCTAGAGAAGAGCATTGCAGCGGACACCAGCTTTATTTTTGTAATGGCGGCTTAGATTTTCAATCAAGCTTTGTAGTGTTCACTCAATCATGAGGGGAACGGGATGGACGCGCAACCGTCAAACACACGCACACACACACTGGTACTGACAGACACACACATGCCCGCACGTTAATATACAATATTAATATGCAAACAAGCACACAGACAGACACACACACACACACACACACACAGACACGCAAACACCCACGACAAACAGAAAGACTTAAATACACAGACATACACACACACACAAACAGACACACACAGATACACACACACACACGACACACAGACAGACCCACAAACATTATACACAAATACATGCACAGTTACAAACAGATGCGCACACGTGTCCACCAGCGATGTAAAATAACACGTATGCCTATGCATGAAACCCGCAAACACACATCGCCAGCTGAGACACCAAACGGCAGCACACAACGCATCTCAAGGTCCGCTTTGACCCGGCCGTCCCCGGACCCCCCTACCTGTCCAAACACAGAGTCCACCATGGGCAGCAGGTCCACGGGCTCCGGCTCCGGCTCCTTCTCCTTCCTGGGCGTTGCGGTCATCATCTCATCTAGCTCATCCTCCAGGGCTTCGCTGTCCTCCACCGCCAGCTGCTCGGGGGGCCGCCGTGAGACCCCCTTGGGGCGGCGCGGCATCCGAATCCCGGCCCCCTGGACCTCTCCCGTGCCCCCTCCTCCACCTCCACCTCCTCCTCCCCTTCCTCCACCTCCTCCGCCCGCCCCGCCCGCCCCGCTGGTCCTCCTATTCTGCTTCTCCATCTTCTTCCTGATGGCTGCCTGCACCTGTGGCCGTGTGAGAGCGAGAGACAGAGATAAATAGACGAAAGCAGAGAGAGAGAGAGTTAGATGGGTGCAGGGAGAGAGAGAGAGAGAGACATAGACAGAGAGAGCCACGCAAGAGAGAGAGAGTCTGAAAGCCTTGGCTGCTGAACTGTGGCTCGTGTTACGAAACTGCAGTTCAGCAAAGTTCCTGTCCAGGTTATCTTACAGAGCTTTTTGTCATCAAAGTAATTAAATGTCATATCTAATTCATTTTGTTTCAATTACAGACATTATGACCAAGATAAAAATGTATACCTCTAGTATCATAACTGTAATGTAATGTAATGTATCATTGGGCCAGCTCAATCCCTAATGGCTCACCATCATTTAAATATTGACATCTCGCTTTACCTTCTTTGGCTGAAGCAAGATGTCAATAGCAGCTACTTGCTGAAACCATCCTGAAATATCAGAAGCACACACGGATGTGTGTGCGACTCATGGATGTGTGTGCGACTGGTATTTCAGGATGGTTTCAGCAAGTAGCTGCTATTGAAATATGAGTCACATAATATGAGCTTCAAATAACATGTTGGCTTCTTCTAACATATCATATTTTGCTGAAATGCTTCCAACTTAACATCATCCACACACACACACATCATTACAAAGAAGCATACAAAAAATAGACACAAAAACGCACGCACACACACAGCAATGCACCTGCTTAGCAGTCTTCTCCTGTGTCACCGTGGTTACAGCTCCTCCAGTGGACGGCGCCTCTCGAATGAGCATGAACATATCTGTCGTTGGTACAGGCTCTTTGTCTCTCTCTCACCCTCTCTCTCGCTCTCTCCCACTCTTACTCCCCCTCCCTCGTAATCTCCTCTCTAGTGTTCCTAACACTTTTAGTTTGTTTCTTTGTCTTAATGCCAGTTTTCAAATGCCAAGTCTTTTCAATTTAATTGCAAATGTTCAAAGAATTGGTCAATTTGTCTTTGTTTGTTTCACCCCTGAGGAAATTCCTTTTTCTCCACTTCATTACAATTTTCCAAAGAATCGGCTGACGGCTGGTGTTTGTATGTTCTTTCACCTTCTAAAATTCCTTCTAATTCAGCTTCGGAAGACTCCGCCCTCGCTGCACCCGTCCTCTCTGCCCCCTCATGAAAGAAGTTCCTCAGAAAAAGAAGAGATAAAGAGAAATGATGTTGCCGTCTTGCTGTCTTAGTCCCGTTTTGCTCTGGCAGCGCTGTGCTGTGGTACATCGCCTTCTGGCATCTCCTCCCGAGGCTCCAGGTGGGGAGCTTTTAACCAACTTGTAGACGCAGGGATTACGTTCCACAGCATCGCTGACCTCCACCCCCACTTCATCCACCCCCCAATCACGCCAGACCCCACCCTCTTCCCGCAGCCGCTAACCCTGTTTCTGCAGGTGAAACCCTACACCTGAACATAACCTTCCTCATGTTATCTACCTGTGACATGCTCACCTGCCCTCTCTCTTCCTCTCTCTATCTCTCTCTCTCACCCTCTCTCTCTCTGCCTCTCTCTCTTTTTCTCTCTCTCCCACTTACCCTCTCTCTCTCTCTCTCTCTCCCTCTCCGTCTCTCCCTCCCTGCCTTGCTTTTTCTTTTTTTTATTTGTCAGGCAGGTCAACACCATGTTTGTTGTTTGGAACTGATTTGGTCTATCGTTACTTAGGTTTCTCCGTGCTAAACTCCTGATTTGGTCTATCGTTACTAAGGCTTCTCCATGCTAAACTCCTGATTTGGTCTGTCGTTACTTTGGCTTCTCCGTGCTAAACTCCTGATTTGGTCTGTCGTTACTAAGGCTTCTCCATGCTAAACTCCTGATTTGGTCTGTCGTTACTAAGGCTTCTCCGTGCTAAACACCTGATTTGGTCTGTCGTTACTTAGGCTTCTCCGTGCTAAACTCCTGATTTGGTCTGTCATTACGAAGGCTTCTCCATGCTAAACACCTTCATCCAGAGTTTCTTCTTCTTCTTCGCCGATGTCGAACTGCAAGACTGAAGGACGGCCTCCAAACCCAACAGTAAGCAATCGTTTGATCTGCCTGTCGCTGCATTTTGTCTCATGGCCTATTCTACCACATCTCTCTTTTTTTCTTTTTCTATCACATCGGTCTCTTTTATTTTATTTTTCTCACTCCACCAATCCCTTCCAAATCTTTATCCAATTGTGTATATCACCCTCATTTTATTTAAAGCATAATCCTCATGTCTTCCATTCATTCTCTCTCTCAATCTCTTTCCCTCTTTCTCTCCATCTCTCTGTCCATCTCTCTCTCCATCACTCGCTCTCTCCTCTTCCCGACTCTCTGGGTCCGTCTGACCCCAATCCCTCTCTCCTGTCACATTCCCGGCCACGGTTTGGAACACAAATTGGATTCTTTCCCAGGTGCCCAGGTCAGCTGTCTATTTTGAGGCTGAAAGTATAGAACAGGGAGGTAGAGGGTGAGACAGGTAGGGAATAGAGAGCGAGACAGAGACAGAACCAGAGAGAGAGAGAGTGTGAGAGAGAGAGAGGGGTGTGGCTGTGATGTGAAGAGGAAAAGCTTTCTATGGATAACGCATTGGCCCGTCACACATAACACACGTGCACACATGAATAAATTCATTAGACCCTGCATGACTGATCACACACAGAGTTACATGTCAACAATGACCTCCATACGTACATACAACTCGTTCCAATCACACAAGGTATAAACACGTTATTCATGCTTGCTTGGAGACCTACTTAAATGTTGTTGTTTTTTCTCATTGAAAGCACATTGTACATTCGACCCCTGGCCTCATATCGCCACTCAAATGCGACTAATTCCACTAAAAGCATCTGCATTCTATAAATAAAGTGTGTGACCTGACACCATCACATACATTCCTTTCCTACTTTCCTACTCTGTGCCCTTGTCTCCTACATCCTATCCCCTTGTTTTTTATTTCAGAACTGATGCCGCTGCTTCCAGTTGTATGCCGTACATGCAGGTGTTTGTTGTGCAGGGTTATAAAACCACTCCATCAACCTGTCTCGCTCTCGCTCTCTCTCTCTCTCTCGCTCTCACTCTCTCCTCTCTCTCTCAGGTTCTCCTCATTAAATGTCTCGGTTTAGAACTGAAAACGGACCTCGCAGACAGAGTGACACGAGTTCCGGGGTTGCAGGAGGCCGTGTCAAGTCAAACTTGTCTCTCTCTCATTAGCGTTAGAGTTGCTAATGAGGTTTCCATTCATCACTTTGTCGCCAGTCTGTCCCTCTCGCTCTCTCTCTCTCTCTTTCCTCCACTCTCACCATCCATCCTCCGATCTCCTTCTCCTCCTCCACCACCCTTTCTCCCCCCCCCCCCCTTTATCTCACCCCACCACCTCAACCTCCACTTCCATCTCTGATCCATCAGTCTCCTCATCGATTATTGATGGAGGGGTGCAGGCAAAGTTTGACAAGAGTTCCATTACGACACAAAAAAGGACAAGTTAGACGCTGTGGTTTTGTTAAAAATAGAGTACCGATGTGAGAGAGAGAGAGAGAGAGAGAGAGAGAGAGAGAGAGAGAGAGAGAGACAGAGAGAGAGAGAGAGAGTATTTCAGGAGCAGATAACTCATCAGATAGACTGGAGAAGGAGAGCGATTGGCTGGCGAAGAAAGGAAAGAGGAAGTGGGAACAGTGGTGCAGCGAGTGGACTTATATTCAGAATGATTTCAATGTGTTCTTCACATTGGGTTAGGGATGCTCCCGCGAGGAGATGCAGCTCGCCAGAACATAACGAAAGAAATCACTGTTTCTTGATGTGTAAAATACACGGAAGAGAGCTCAGCCTATTACCATATAAACCTCCTGTTCAAAAGTACATGTCACTCACTGTAACAACCTTGGATACCCATCAATCTATCATCTCCTCAACTTTATAGGCCACTAAAGAGCGTAGGTGTGGTCTCGGGGAAGGGACCGACAATAGGACTATACGGGTTGCAGTGCCAAATTATTTTTGAATGAATGAGTAAACAGTGACTGTTCTACAGCCACACCGTTTGGCTTAGTACTCAGCAAGATTATTCTTCATGTGATCAAGGGAGAGTACCTTAATAAAGACAGGGAGGTAATTTAACTCAAGGCTTTTGTTACTGCTGCCTCCAAACAGATCAGCCTTACATGTAGATCTAATTACAGATCAAGGCGTAGGGTGTGTGTGTGTGTGTTCGTGTGTGTATGCATGCATGTGGGTTTGTGTGTGCATGTGTGTGTGTGTGCATGCGTGTGTGTGCGCGCATGTGTGTGTATTCATGCGTGTGTGTGTGCGTATGCATACGTGTGTGCGTGTGTGATTGTGTGCGCATTCATGCGTGTGTGTGCGTGTATTTATGCTCGTGTGTGCGTATGCATGTGTGTGTGTGTGTGTGTGTGTGTGTGTGTGTGTGTGTGTGTGTGTGTGTGTGTGTGTGTGTGTGTGAGATTGGGCTGGGGTACAGGCTGTTTAATGTATAGGCAGCTGACGCCAGGGGATTATGTCGACATGGATACCAAAGGACTTCGTTGGGTGGACTGACCCTTATTTATTTGTCTGGAAGGAACACAAGAGCGACCACATAGCGACGATGTCACGGCCGTCGCTGTGGTAGCAGAACGGCCCGCACTACAGCCTCGTTGACATTGGCATGTACTGATCCGTGCGAATAGACACCAGGAGGAATCAACCCTCAGGCCTCTGAGCATTGCAAACATGCAAAAGCACACACGCACCCATAACCAAGAGGCATGTATCAACTGGGTACTGCAACAGATAAATAAAATCCATATTTATATTACAATATACAAAACGGAATCAGTGCAACAATATGTTTTTTTATTATAAGTTACAAAGCACGAGTTATTTGTCCCATATTGTAAAATAAACTGCCACATTGGGGGCAGGATAGTCCGCTGGCTGGCCAGTGGGGTTCGACTCCCGGCTAGGGGGTTTGATCCCCAAAGTCCACAGCGTACCTGTAGGAAGCCTAACCACTACCTGCTGACGTATATTTGAATTAGCTGTAAACCGCATGGGATAATGGAGTGTCTGCTAAATAAGTAAGTGGTCAACATACTAGGTGATAATTATACATAATAGAAAATGTAATACATTCTATATTCAATAGCATATACGGACGCTATGCCGAGTAAATGATGCACAATGTTATCACGCGCTCAAAGTAAAGCTCCGGAGGTAATTGCTATTTTGTGTTTTTGCGGTATTTGAGGTAAATTGCGTAGGAGGCTCCCGTTCGACAAAACCCCTCATCCGGAAAGCCATTCAGCACTTCATAGACACACAAGTAAGAATAACGCGCGCATGGTTGGTTATGCGTTGAAGTCACAGGATGAGCGGTGACGTAAGCCCACGCTCACTCACCCCTGGGGCTAAGCCTCGTCCACACCTCTGTTAGCAGCTCGTGTCTTACAGGAGGATAATTAAGGCAGCATGTTGCAGAGCAAGTATGTTAGGACACCGCTATGCCAATCACATCCCATTGTATATGTTGATGTAAGAAAGAAAGAATGCAAAAGTTTGTAGTGTAGTCCTGTGTAGACTGAATATCTTCCGCTGACACCGGGCCAAAAGCTGAACTCCACAAGCTGTTCACACGTAATCTTACCTTAGTATTTCACATCACTCATCGTCCAAAATTGCTGGACGTTCAGAAATTGGTAAATGAGATGTTACTGGAGGTACATTTTTGACATGACAGACGCATGTCGTTTAGGGAAAGCATTCGTCTAGCAGCTACGACGAGCAGATGTAATGTTTGGCGCCCCCTTGTGGAATAAGTGACATTAACATCCAAACTCCAATACAACATGACTCGTCAACAATGACAGCAGCTCCTCAAACGAAGTGTTTGTAATATTGAGATGTAATCTGCTAGGTGGCCCGGTAAAAGCTATATAGATACCGAGGAAGACATGAGGTCACGAACATCAAGTCCAAACTGAAGTGTTAACAGAATTTATTAGACAAGGATTAAGAGTAGTCTTAATGTATGTCATTCTCAATTAAGGGTTGGAGCCCTTAATTGTCTTCACCTTTGACATCAAATACCATCAATCATATATCAATGAGTACAAGTAGATATATAAAATATATATCATAGTTGTAAAATGTGTTACATGGTTAGAATATACAACTTTACTTGGCACATTTTAAAACAACTATACCTTTCCACAACCCCTTGCAACAACCACACAGACATGACGATGTGCTCGTGTTGTGTGCTCCGTTAGTCCTCTTTTTAGTATACAACTATAGCAATACTATAGCGAAGATAATCCTTATTAACAAGGCGTAGCAAAGTCCCATGCTACACGCCACCTAGGTGGCTTCCATACTCCACCTAGGTGACTTTCCTCAGGCTCCTCCAAACGAATGGACACAGGGAGGTGATGTTGAAAAACCGGTTTATTGTAAAGGTTGCATAGAATGAGGCATGCAGATGGTGCTCCATGCTGCCATGCCGGAGTGCTCTTCCTGAGTGTGTGCGGCGGTGGCTGGTTTAACCTGTTGCACATTGATTGCTCAATGTGCAACAGGTGTGCAGCCTCACCCAGCTCCAGAGTCCAATCAGTCTGACTCGGGCCAGGTGAGGCTGCTTAAACCAGCCATCATCCACACACACTCCCACACAAGGTTACCAGGAAGTTGTTCTCCGTGACGATGTCTTCCTTCCTGCGTTGCTATTGTGAACACAACTCGTTTTCTGGCACTGCCAGGTCGCAGAGGGACGATAAGCTACACAGCATGACACCAAAGTCCGCCGTTTAGTCGTACGGTTACAGAAAAGAAAAAAAACGCTTAGGCAAAACGTTGAATAGCAGCGATGGCGATGAAACGCGCGGAACGCGAGCGTTTCCAGAATTCACCAGGACGGTGTGACGATGGTGAGGGGCTGGCGGTTCCGCCCGTTGATGATGGGCCAGGGGTTGAAGTACGCGAACACGGGCTCCGTGAACCTGGCCCCCCAGAAGGAGAACAGGTGGCTCATGTCCTCGGCGTCGTAGAAGGACACCTGGCCGCCCCCGTAGTCCAGGTACACCCCCACTCTGCGGGGGGGCCGCGGCGGGTGGAGCGGGCACTCCTCGGCGTCGGTGCAGGCCTCGTACTCGCCAGCGCCGCCGTCTCCGTCGTCCCGGCGCACCACGGTCCAGAAGCCGTCCTCGGGGCACAGGCTGATCTCCTCCTTCCGGTTGACGGAGGCCGTGGCCACGCCCAGGCCCCAGGCCGTCTTGGAGCCCACCTCCACCTCCCAGTAGTGCCTCCCGGCGGAGAAGGCCTCGTGGCTCAGCACGATGTTGTAGCGCGTGAAGCGCTCGGGGTTGTCGGGGAGGTTGGGCTGGATGTCGCCCACCCAGACGCTGCTGCGACACAGGGACACACACAGGCGGGGGTAGGCCGTGTCGGGGTCGAAGGTCACCGGTGTGACGGCTGAGGGGGAAGGGGGAGGCGAGGTTAGCGATGGGAGTAAGGTTAGCAACCGTTTTTTGATCAGAAGGATTCAGGAAAGGTTGTGATAGATGTTCAATGTGTGATTATGTTTTTGGACCACCGTATCCACTGCTTTAGGGAGACAACGATTAAGAATCGACAGTGAAATGAATTAGACCTGAGCATTCCTAGTCCATTCTTTGGAGAAAGCACAACAATGAAATATGAATTTGAATCAATCTTCAGTCTATCCCCATTGATCCAAAATGACAAAATACAGTTGTATAGTTATGTTGTGTGTGTGTGTGTGTGTGTGTGTGTGTGTGTGTGTGTGTGTGTGTGTGTGTGTGTGTGTGTGTGTGTGTGTGTGTGTGTGTGTGTGTGTGTGTGTGTGTGTGTGTGTGTGTGTGTGTGTGTGTACCTGGCTGAAGCACAGAGTGCATCTTCCTCCAGGTTCTGTACTGCAGGGGTCCCATGATGTCTCCAGAGTGCAGGTCCACACTCACCTCTAGGGGGAGCTCAAACAGACTCTCAGCCCTGAGCAAGACAGATAGAGAGGGAGATAGAGAGATTGGGGAGGGCCAGAGGAAGAACACTATATTCATACATCAACCACAGACCGCGAGACAGTGACAGTAAACTAGCGGAATATGACTTTAGCTTGAGTTAGCATGGGTGAATATCCCCTGGCTTTTATACGTTTCATACGTTTTAAACGTATGAATTTTAGGCATATTGTTGGCTGTGGCTGGAATGCTTTAAGACAGATTTAAATATACAGCAAAAAATATATACTAAAATATATCAAATAATGGATAAAAAATTATCATGGGCAGGCATATAACATTGAATTGGTGTGATCACAACAAAACATTAACATGCCAATTATGGATTAATGATAGTGTGTGTGCTTTGAATTGTGGTCAAATATTACATTAACTCTTTCATCCTCCTCCCCATCCATCCATCTATTTGTGATGGATGTGCTAGTTCTGTTTCAATCTCTGTAGTTCAACAAAGACACATTGTATGATGCAAGCTACAGAAACCTCCTGTGAAGTAACAGATACATGTCAGAGATCAAACTAGTCATGGCCTGGCAGTTCATTTTTCAACGCTCCAAAGACGAAGAATGGAAGCCCCATATACATAAAGCTCGTATACTCAGAATGCTCAACTAGACATTCCAACCGAGCACATTTGGTCAATGTTTGTCTTGCAGCAATCCTAATCGAAATGAACCAGAGGTGAGTCACTTTGATAAGAACGTTGGCCGTCTGTGTCTAATCACCATCATTAGGTAAGAGATTATTGAGCATGTGGCCCACTAAGGACCTAAGATGTGTGTTGGTTCAGATAAGGTTAGCGTTTTCCTGGCTCACCTTCTGATGAAGTCTTTGAATCCCTGAAAGAAAGGAGAACAATGGCTCTCATTACAACACTTAACCTAGCTGTTTCAGTTGAAACATAAGACAATCTCTTTCTCACTTAATTTGCCACTTTTTTGTGTTGTAATTGTAGTTTTGATTTGTGTGTAATGTGTAATGTATTTATTTCTTCCTTTATTGCCGCTTTAATTTAACTAAATTATTATTATTAAGAATATAAATCATTAATACATAATATGTATATTATGATTAATTTCATTTAAATGTAACTCTGCATCTCTCTCCCTTCCGGTTACCTTGAGCTGCTCAGGGCTCTCCTCCTCCTGTAGTTTGAGGCGGAGCTCGTCTGCCCTCATCTCCAATTGGCTGATCTGCTCAGTGGCCTGCGTCAGCGCCTTCTCTAATTGGTCGAGCTTCCCATCCTTCTCCTTGCGCAGGTTCTCCTTGATGCGCTGCTCCTCCTCACGGAGGAACTCCCTCAGGAGGTCGAACTTGGAGCTCACCTGATGGTCCAGGTCCCCTGCCTGCTCCTGGGGGCCCAGGCGGACGGCATGGTTAGGAGGGGACTAATCTGGGACCCAGCAGTCCTGCTAATCATTGCAGAACATCTGGGGAGAGCGGTACGGAACCAAAAACTACAAGGGGCGGAGTTTCGCTTCGTGTTCTGTTGCGTTACAGAGATATTCTACCGAACAGAAACTCATTTGTGCGAGTGGATGAAGCTTCAGAAGAGGATTTCTACAGTGGCCAGTCTACACAGTGTTGATTTAAAACCTTTACACTTTTTTACAGTTTACTAGTGCTGGCTTTGTTTGTCAATTATGGGCTTACAGATCCTTGCCTCCAGCAACAAGATTGGTCGAAACAAATATGAAGGGAAATAACACACAGATTTGAGCTAGTCTGCCATCAGATTTTAGACATGATTCTAAGCGTCTCATTTGTGAGACTAGGTCAGAGGGATCACACTATAAAGTATGACACTCTACAAGGTTGTACGAAGAGGTTTGATGTTTTTCATACCAAATTAAGAATCAGTACAGCTTTTTGCCAAAATAGCACTATGTAAAACGTTTTTGTGTGGAGATATAACTGCTTACTGACTGTGAAAAGGTGAAATTGTTGAAATATTTGTGGATTTCGATATGTCCTCAACCCCAAGTGTGCTTGTTTTTTTGCCCGTCAGCATCTCAGCAATTTTTTTTCATTGAATTCAAGCATTCAAGCATTTGTTAACTCAAACGAGTATTTTCACACACTTCCTCCTAACCTTGTTTGCCTACATCCTGTTTGCCCACGGAAATAGAGAAGTGAAAAATAAAGATTATGCAAAAACAGTGTTACACAGCAGGCTAAGCCTTCAACCTACAGAGAACCATTTGTTTGGATTGGCATTCACATGCACGCACACACACAAATAGCAATGGTTGTGTTAGTCGTCTCATGCAAAAGTGATCTATTGCACAAAACACATATTTCAAATGATCTTATCTCTAACCCCATCTCCTGCACATTCCCACACACACCCACATACATGTACAAACACAGCTCTTCCTACACACACACACACATCATTCTGCCAACATTTGGCCAAGTGTAGACACACTATCAGGTTAGATGTTATTTTGTGTATAGTGTATAGTAGGGTAAATAACGATGTAAGCCGGCGCCATTCTAGGAGCTGACCTTCAGGGCGGGCTAGCCCCAAATAAGATTGACATTTGGTTACATCTGCAATGGATTATTATGTAACTACTGGCTAGGGTAAAAGGGGACATTCAGGACATTGTTGGGTTGATAGGGTTATATCTTATACCTCATAGGTATCTCATAGGTTATATATGTCATAGGAGAATGTGTCGATTAGATGACTCCTTCCAGACGCAGTTTTCATTCTCAGCCCTCCAAACAGTTTAAATAAAACCTAAATAAAAGTGGTTAACTTAATTTTAGAAAAATAAATGAGTGGACTTTTTCAAGGGTAGCTGAGATTAGAAACAGTGTAAACTACAGAGGGCCCAAAATTGCCCCTGAATGTAAATAACAGAATGTAACTACAATAAAACACTATCATGATAAAGACCTTGATTTAAAGGGCTTTGAGGGTTCCCTCACGTTTCTCCCGGTAAGACTGAGTCATGTTCTCGCTCATGCAAAGCATGACACAAGGACAAGGCACTGCCTTTTACTCAAGCGGAAGTGGGTCAATCATGGGTTGACGTGGTGGGAGGGGGGAACGTCCCTCATCACGTCACATCCTTGCATACCAGAAAGACGAGTTCCACCCAGAGGATGCCAGACAGACGCCACAGACAAGTCAACACACAAAAGGCTTTAGGTTTTTTGGATGGTTTTCTTTTACGTTGGCAATGGGATTGGTGTGTGGGAATGTGAAGAGATCCTCTCCAAATGAGTCGCGCACACATTAACACATGCATACAAACAAATAAACAGACACACAGAAAAGCACAGTCGAGCACACACACACACACACACACACACACACACACACACACACACACACACACACACACACACACACACACACACACACACACACACATACACACACACAGTCAAGCACACACACAGACACACACAGTCAAGCACCCACATACACAAACAAACACAGTAAAGCACACAGTCAAGCCCACACAAACCAAACACACACACATTTAATACCTTAATATGGTGGATCTTGAGGATCACAATTAAGCACACACACATACTTAATACCTTAATATGGTGGATCTTATCATTTGTGTGTTGTTGAAAAAGAGAGGCCTCCTCCACTTGAAGCTCAACCCTCTCCAGAGCGACGGACAGCTTATACTGTGGGGGTGGACACGAGAAATACAGGTCAAGCTAACAACCACACAATAGATTTCTGCAAGAACTAGCCTGTTGGTTTGTAGACAAGCTACCTGAATAATGGCTTTATCTAATTGGACGCCTTCACCAGACTGTGCAGAGAGTCATGTGAGGCAGTGCCATGGCAAACGACCAACCTGACGATCAAATCAGGAATGGGATTCTGTTCTAGCAAGTCAGGTTAAAACACGGTGCAAGTGACGGAGCATCACAGTATGTCTGCAAACAATGGAGTGGGGATGTAAGGTTAAAAGTTTGCAGAAAGTTGATCTGACACCGAGCTGTTGAATTCCTGTCCAACTCAAAGTAGACAGAGGCGGTTTTCATGCCCAACGGTGCATCTGTTGGGTTTTGTGTTTTATCCCGAAAGGTTTGTATAAGGCTGTAGCTTGTCGAACAACATTTTATAAATCAAGCAAAGAAATATTCCCATGTGTGCACGTCATACGAGTAATTTCATTGCATAACATTTCAGTGGAGTCCTAGTCCAACCAGATCAAGGTTAATTAAAATACTAATAAAAAACGGTTAACACTTTCACGAGTCACAAATCAAAAATAAAACAATAGGTATGACACTGAGTGGACACTTTGATCCAAAGTGTCTTTACAACAGTGAGTGCACACATTCCATCCATGGGAGGTACAGGTCCTTCAAAACTGACCAGCATGGCTACCTTGTAATTCTCGAAGGCCTCGTTTATAGGAATGACATTGTGCGTCTTGTGGTCGCGGGACATCCCGCATACCAGGCAAATGGGAAGCTGGTCGTCCTCGCAGTACAGCTTTAACCTCTCCTCGTGCTCGTCGCACATATCGACGCCCATGCGGGGCCAGAAGCCGTTGGAGGAGGCGATGCTGCTCATGCTGGAACCCGCTTCCCGCTCGTCCGGGTCCTCGAGGTCCTCTCTGCCGGCGGTGATACTCGACGGGGAGGAAAAGGTGTCCATGGGGTGGGCTCGGCGGACACTCTCCACGACGTTGCACAGCAGGGAGTTCGGTCGCAGCTTGGACGTCACGGACTTTCTGCACTTCGGACAGGTGGGCAGCTCGTCCGCCGTGGCTTCCCAGCAGTGGGCGATGCACACGCGACAGAAGTGGTGGCCGCATTCGAGGATCACGGGCTCGCGGAACAGCTCGAGGCACACGGGACAGGTGAGCTCCGACTGGAGCTCCTCTAGCGCGTTGATCTCCGCCATTCTCCAGAGCGGTACTGCTCATGCTGAGCAGCAGCACGGCATGCAACTGTGGAATCTCTCTGCTCTCAAAAGTTCAGGCTGCTCCTTCCTAGTCGACTTGACGGGAGGGGGTGGTATTTGCTGTGCTGTGCGTGTGAGTGTGTGTGTGTGAGAGAGAGAGAGACAGGGAAGCAGAACGTCACGTATCAGTACGGAAGAGATCGAGGAAGGCGAGACATGCCCCAGCAGGCTTTCAGATGATGCATCGTTTTTTTTTTATTCGTGTGAACCTTTCCGTAAATCACGTTACTCCAAAACGGTTGGCGTAATAACTGACGTGGCATGCGGGCCTAATGCAATCACTCCCACACAGGTGGCTTTGCGTTGCATTAAAAAAATAGTTGTTTTGCTGCCGCACGAGAGAAAATGACTAAAACAGAAGTTTTTTAAACCGAATGAGTCAACTTTGTTTATTAAATGTAGGCCTGTCTCTGAGTAGCAAACGTCTGGCTGTAGGCACACACTGTCGGACACCTTATAGACGCAGCAGTATTTTCTGAACGAAGAAAAAAAAAACGAAGCTTGGTCATTTCCTTGTCATTTCGCTGGCTGTTTAAAGTGACGGTAAATAGGCTGTTAAGGATTGCCCAGTATCCAACCTGTTCGGTGGTCATGACTGAACGACTCTGAGTAACCGACTCTGACTAACCGTTTGTCACTCAGTTCAGTTGACCTGAACGGGACAGCCTGAGGTCTCTACATAGTGTCATGTGTGTAAGAGCTCGCTAGATGGCGACCAAGAGCTATCACCCACCTCGTCGGCGGCTGCACTTCTGATATTGTAAAATCTCCCGTTTTATCGTTTCCCGTCAAAAACGAATTCATCTGAAACAAACACAGTGTTTCAGATGACCAAAGTTGATTTATTTTGTTCTAAAGTAAACTATGACCAAAGTCTCAAGATAATGTTTATGACAGCATGCGTCAGCCCGTAATGTGGACTTCCCCTTCCCCAGAGATCTCAGCGTTATGAATGAAACAGTTGCAAGATAGCAGATATTCCGACGAATGCCCTTCTTGGATGTGTCAACACGTATCGATACGTGCGATGGGTTCCTCAAGAGAAAGGAAACAAGGAAGTTCAACACATGTGAGTGATCAGAAGGGAAAACAAAAACAGCAAGGTCAGATATATTCAATGAGGGCCCGTGTGTATGTGTGTGTGTGTGAGCGCGTGCATTTGTGTGGGTGTGTGTGTGTGTGTGTGTGTGTGTGTGTGTGTGTGTGTGTGTGTGTGTTTGTGCTTCCATGACCTTGATATAAATTATTTTTGGATCCTTCTGCCCAGGGCAAGGGTCATACCTATGTTGTTTCGCAGTCAAGGATGAGACACACACACACACACACACACACACACACACACACACACACACACACACACACACACACACACACACACACACACACACACACACACACACACACCTGTTGGTTTAATTTCCAGTCAGGTGACATACAAGAAACCATCAAATGATGAGAGGATCCGTCGCTCACCTTCGCTGACATCCAGCAATCATTTACCGTTGATGGGCCTCATCGGTCACTCATTACTGTCACACAAGACCCTATGGAAGGAGTAAAAGAAAAACTACAGTGTAGTTTCCCATGATAGCCAGCATTCCAGTCAGCTGGGGAAGTCTGATACAATGGGGGTGTGGTTAGGCGGGTGGTGTTTGTGTGTGTGTGTGATGTGATGTTGAGGCTGAACAGAAACCAACCCTACAGACCGACCGGTCAGTCATTATAAATACATCAGGGTAAACGTTTTCCATGGCACCTCACTTTGGAGAAGAGACGAGAGGGACGAGAGAGACAGAGAGCCACAGAGACAGAGAGAGACCGCTGGGAGGAGATACTTGACTGTGTGTGTTGCTGCTGTCGGTGGCAGCCGGGTACGCCCGATAAGGAGCTCGCAACAGCTGACTGGACAGAGGAAGGACTCATTTCAAAAGCAAAAGTGCCATGTAAGATTACATTGTGCATCACACACACACACACACACACTTGATGTGAATCAATCGATGTTAAGTTGTGGCTGTTTCCCTTCATCCAGGTTGTCTCAGAAGGAGATGCTTCGGGACCCCAAGGGGGCAGTGAGGCTGCTCCTCCTGGCCACCCTCGTGGGCCTGGTGGTGGGGGAGGTGGGAGACTTCTCCCCCTGCCTCCGCTTCTTCCACAGAGACGCACCGCCGACTGGCATCCCGCCCGCGTGGTGCTATACGCCCGTGTGCCAGCGGTTCCGGAACCAGTACCGCTTCGCCAGCCTGTATGACCGCCAACGCCGTGCGCCACTGTACTCAGCCTACCTCCTCACCCCTGCATCTGGCAAGAGGCCCAAGAGCCTCTGGATGTACGAGCCACAGGTGAGAGCTGAAAATATTTGTGTTCATGCAGATGTGTGTGTGTGTGCGTGTGCGTGTATGTGGGTGTGTGCGTGCATATGTGTGTGCATGTGGGTGTGCATGTATGTGTGTGTGCGTGTGTGTGTGTGTGTGCATGTGTGTGTGTGTAAGTGGGTTTATATCTGTGGTTTGCAAGATAAGCAGCATGTTTGGTTTGCAACTGACTCCAATTCTGAAACATGAGTATATAATTACATGGTAAAGATCATTGAAGGAATAATAGTAAATAGCAAGCAGTAGAGGATGGAAGCTAAATCTACCTGAGCATCACAGTTGCTACTGAAAGCCATTTACTCATTAATCACTGATCCACATAGTGGATTCATATTGGCTTATCACTAAGGAGACTTTTACCACACATCTCATCTGATCCATCTGAGCCGGACAGTATGATTTCATTCATGTTGAAGCACACTTCAACAGCAGAACAATATTTCCAAGAGCACTGAATCATCATTGATTCATCATTGAGTTTACTCAGAAAATAAACCTGCACAGAACCGATCGCTATTTTCCTTTTCGAAATGGCTAATCTAATCTAACGTAAACTAATCCTTTTAATTAATCTTTACACAGATGTGTAAAAATTAACTTCAGAGGCAGGAGGGTGATATAAAGCCATCTCATGCTTGCTCTCCCTCACCGTTGTCTAGCTGGCTTTCTCCGGTGCCAACCCAGAGATGCAGGTTTTCACCAAGACCCCCGACCAGAATGTGATCGAGAGCCAGGCGGTGCTGCTGGACTACAGCAACTCCACCTACACCAAGGGCCACCTCAACCCCAGCTTGCACCACCATGACCGAGAGGACCGCAAGGCCACCTTCACCCTGACCAACATCGTCCCCCAGAAGAAGGGCTCTAACGGGGGGCCCTGGGCCACGCTAGAGGAAGGGGTGAGGGCCAGGCTGGAGGAGTTCTGTCTGGGGCCCGCACACGTGATCACAGGGGCCCTGCCCTACGCCTCGGGGCAGCGGTGGATCAACAACAGGGTGGCGGTGCCTGAGTACATGTGGTCCGCCTACTGCTGCCCCTCCTACAACGCCAGTCTGCCAAGGTCGGCCCGACCCTTCTTCCCCACGTACGCGGCCGTGGGGAGGAACGACCCGCAGAGCGGGGAGGAGATTGTGCCGGTGGACCCCAAGGCCAGAAGCAGCGTGCGGGGCTACGATGTGAGGCGCATGCCCCTGGCTGACCTGGAGGAGGTCCTGAGGCAGAGGCTGGCCTTGCCCATCACTCTGTTCCAGGGGCAGTGTGGCTGACCACACGGGTGGTCACATGAGAAAACCCACCTGTCATTCTTTTATTAAGACAAAGAAATACAATGAAGGAATCATTTGCATTTAAATCCTGTTGATTACGTATTTTGATTGTTGACATGTAGCAACATGTCGATGTAATAAGACTAATGACTTGAATGACAAACATCCAATAAAACGACTACATTATGTATGATATCAAAGGCTTTTAAGAATGTGTCAATCACTCAGAATTTCTTAAATTAACTCAAAAGGTTTATTTCTTGACCAAAGCAAGCATACAAAATACCAAATGATTGGAGGACATCGTCACCAAAACACCAAGCTCCTCATTGTTTTCAAATGGAAATTGATTATGTATATAAAGATTCAAAAATATGAAATGTTTAAAAACATAAATACAGTAACAGTAAGCTTGTAACACGACGATACAAAGTAAAAACCGAAAAGAAAAAAACAATGCGGGGTATTAAACGGGATTTTTTTTTCCTGGGATTTGAAACATCATTAGAAATTCACAGTATAAAATGAACCATCGCACTCTCGCTGCCCTAATGTCAACTAAAACATTCATCACAGCGCCACATCTCAAAGTTTCATATTCTTCCAAAAAACGAAGAAAAAAGTAAAAGAAACGCAAACAAACAGACCAACAAACCAAAGCGTGTTGACAACAGATATCTCCAGAGGATCCCTCCTGCTCTGTCCATCACGAGGACTGCCCCCCCCCCCCTCCCCCTAATAGCACTGGTGGTTCTTCAACTGCTCCACGTCTCCGAAGCTGAGTCCGCACTGTGCACACTGCAGCGCAGCCACCTTGTCCCCGCTGTGGATCTGCTGGTGCCTCTTCAGGTACTCCACGCGGCTGAAGCGCTTACCGCACGCCTCGCAGCCGTACGGCCGCTCCCCCGTGTGGATGCGCTGGTGGCGCTCCAGGTTGCCCAGGCGACTGAAGCTGCGGCCGCACTGCGGGCAGCGGTGGGGCCGCTCGCCCGTGTGCACCAGCTGGTGGCGTTCCAGTGAGCGCGTGTGTGTGAAGCGCTTCCCGCACAGTTCGCAGCAGTGCGGGCGCTCGGCGGCGCAGGCGCACTCGTGGTTCTTGAGGGCCCAGGCGTGGCTGAAGGCGTTGCCGCACGACGCACAGGGGAAGGGCGTGGCGGCCGGCTCGCCACCCTGCAGGTGGGCGCTGCCCAGCGGGCACGGGTGCTCCTCTAGCTCCGCCCCCGAGGGGAAGCCCCCGCCACACTGAGTGCAGAAGTGCAGCAGGTCGCCGCCCCCCTCCTCGTCGTCCCCGATGCTGTCGCCTACGCTCCCCGGGGCCGACAGGTAGGGCAGGTCCTCGGGGCCCTCCATGGCCTCCCCCAGGCCCTCGGCCGCCAGGGCCCCCCCCGGCTCGCCCTCCCGCAGCCTCTTGGCCCAGCGCGACTGCCCCACCGACGATCCCCCAGACCTCAGACCCTCCCAGGACCTGCCGTGACCCGCCGTCAGGTCCTCTCTCTCCAGGGTGGGCGGCTGGGGGTCCAGCTCTCCCTCCTGCTCCAGCCCGTCCAGGCCGATGTACTTGGGGGCCAGGGGCCCCTCGGCACCGGGAGCCACGTCCGGCACGTCCGGCACGTCCGCCACGGGGCTGACGGAGTTGGAGGCCCTCTGGGCGGCCCGCTCGCGGCCCCTCTCTGCCCTCAAGGCCGTCTCCAGGCCGCGGAGCTCATCCATGCTCATGCCGCCCTCCGACGGCTCGGTGGAGCCCATCTCCCACTCCTCGTCCTCCTCGTCTCCCCTCTCCCCTGGATGAAGGGCCGGGGGACGATCAGAGAGCTCGCCTGACAGGGGGAGAGGGGAGATAATGGCCTTTAGACAGGATTGAGCTGCTTTACAAAATGTTCCACACATTCACTGCTAGATATGCATTACTGCAGGATATCATTACCTGCAGGAGGACACTTCCATATTTCTTTTTCATTCTAATGAGCTAAACTACTGTAATACAAGATTCCAGTTAAGGATATATTACTATATAACAAAATCTTATCTCAGTCAATAACTAATCTCATATTACAATATAATATTAAAAATAAATGATGAGCCGATCACATGAATGCCAAATCCATAGAAATCCAATTAGCCAAAACCAAGGGTAACCTTTTCCGTGCCATCCATACAACCAGGAAGTGAACAACCAGGAAACTCCCATTCTATCCATATCACTAAATACTTCTTCACAGAGTTCCACCAACATGGAGGTCGGTCCCTCTCCTCTACAGATCACAGCACAGTACTTGTTCTCTCTCTGAAGACCAGGTGTACCTTCACTGTGTGATCTGGAGCTGGTCTGGAGGTTCTGGTGCGGGGGGTCCATCTTCAGAGCCTCCTTGATGAGTCGCAGGGAAGTGGGTTGATAGCCCTCGTGCTGAGAAAACTGAACAAGAACCGCAGAGCACCGGGCCGTCACTTCTCACGCTCAATCCAAACCCAGCCAGGGCATTTAGCTTATTATGCATCCTTTATGTATATTTTTGCTACATTCAGTTCATAATATAGGCTTTTTTCTTTGCTTTACATAACAACATGTACATAACAAACAACATATCTACCTGCATGTATGATGTATCATTTATTGCGCTTCACACTTTGATATTCTCAAAAAGGATTGAAAACACATAACGGCACATCTAAGGCACCACACTTTTTTTAATATAAAAAAATCAATTATACTAATAATAATAATAAATAATGTTTTTTCCCCCCTAAAAACCTGTTTTAAGTGCCCTGTCTAGAAGCAGCCAATCGCATGCTTTGAATATTCAAAGCCCAGAGTGAGCTGAAGAGCGCAGCCTGGCCTGGCCGCGTGCTCATGAGCCTGGCGAGCTGAAAGCCTTTGCCCTCCACCAGTAGTAGGTGTGCCTAAAAGCTTCCCACACTTAAGGTTTGGAGTGGCCCTCTCCACAGGCTCCGCTGGTCCTCTAAATATCAAATCGATAGCTCTAGCCTCTACCTGCCGTGGCTCTGTAGTCATTCAGAAAAACACATATGCACTAAGAATGTAGAAAGATTAAAAAAAGGATATCCATCTTTTGGTTTTGTTTGTTTTCTCTCTACTTCTCTATCTCTGTAAATTAGTTTCTCTATGAAGCTGCCGAGAGATGCAGATAAACCTGTGCCGCTTTCTCCACCTCCTCTTCCCCCTGCTCTGGGGGAGGAAGGAAGAAGGAGAGAGAGACAAAAAAAACCACCCCATCCTCACCTCCTCTTTGATGTTGCCCATCTCCTCCCCCTCTCGGCACAGCATGCCCTCCCCTTCCTCGTCCTCCACCGGCAGCCCACCGCTGTTCTCCTCCTCCTCTTCCTCCTCGTCCCCGGGGAACTGGATGAGGTACATCTCCCGGGCCTCCTTGCCTCCTCCCACTGCCTCACCTTCACAGCCGTCGCCGCCCGCCACGGCCACCCCACCTCCTTCCTCCCACAAGCCTCCCGGCCAGCACTTGCCATAGGCCGCGGCAGAGCCCTGCTTCTGCTTGCCTCCTGTTGTGGGGAGATGAGAGGAGGAGAAGGAGGAGGAGGAGGAGGGGAAAAAGGAGGACAGAAAGGAGGGGGTTGTGTGTGGGGGATGGGGGGATGCACAGAGGCAGGAAGTAAAGGGTGGTGGGGGTGTGTGTGGGGGGATGCATAGGCACAGGAGGAGGCAGTATGGGAGAAGAGGGAGGAGGTGGGGTGTGTGTGTGTGTGTGTGTGTGTGTGTGTGTGTGTGTGTGTGTGTGTGTGTGTGTGTGTGTGTGTGTGTGTGTCAGGGGAGGGGGGCGGAGATGAAGCAGGAGAGAAGAAGGGGGAGGGGAGGAGGAGGAGGGGGAGAGGGAGGAGAAGCGGGAGCAGAGTAGTGGGAGGAAGGGGGAGATGTGGGGGGGAGGGTGCATGATGAACGAGTGAGAGGAGAAGTGGGCGGAGAAGGACAGACAAGAGGGAGCGGGGAAGGGAGAGGAGAAGAGGAGGACACGTGACACAAGAGAGGAGCAGTGGAGAGAAGAGAGGCAAAGTGAAGAGAGAACGAGAGAGAGAGAGAGAGAATGTATTAAAGGAGAAAAGGGAGGGTGGGTGGATTAGAGAGAAGGGAAGAAGGGGGGGAGCAGGAGGAGAGAGGAGAAGTGGCCGTGGAGAGGGAGTGTGTATAATTATGCAGTGTGTGTGTGCGTGTGTGTGTATGTAAGTATGTGTGTGTATGTGTGTGTTTGTGTGTGTGTGTGTAGGAGGAGGAGTAGCGGGTGCAGCGAGGAGCGGAAGAGGAGTAGAGTGCAGTGGAGTGAGGAAGGGAGGGGTGAGGGGGAGTGTGTGCAACGTGATGAAGGAGAAAGGAGACCGGGGAGCTCAGGAAGGCAGTGTGGAGGAGGTGTGGGGGCAGGGAGAGAGGAAGGATAAGGAGCCAGAGGAGAGAAGGAGAGGAGGAGGGTAGTTAAAGAGAAACACGGCAGGAAAGGGGAGTGAAACACAAGTGGAGGAGAAGTGGGGTGAGGGGAGGAGAGGCAGGGTGGGAGGGAGAGGGAAGGAGAGAGAGAGAGAAAGAGTGTGAGCACAGAGCACAGAGGAGAGGGAGGAGCAGAATGCAGCGGATAGAGGAGAGGGGGAGGTGAAGGACATGGGAGGGAGCGAGCGCGAAGAGGAGGCGGGGGAGTAAGAGAGGAGAGAAAGAGGAAGGAGGGAGGGCAGTAGAGAGAGGGATCAGCTCTAGCCAGATGGCTTCCAACAAAACAAGTGTGTCTTCACATACAAGTCATATATTACATTGCTTTGACAATAAATAATATTCACATTCAACATTTCTGATATTTAGAAATTGAAAATCTATGTTGTTCTTCTGATCTAGTAGATCTGGTAACCTTTAGTACTTCCAGGCCTACTGGTCGTGTTATACACTGGAAACGACGGTCGTATAAAAGGGGTTGAGAAGATGTCAGAAGAACCATTGACGCAAAAAGAAAAAATTATACTTACGAGGCGTTTCGCGTTTTCGTTTCTTTCGCCCACTTACTCCATCCTCCGGCACCGCCAGCCCGGCGCTACGGCGGTTCGCAGCCCACCCCATGCCGTATTTGCGCTCGTTCCTCAATTTGTTCTCGGTCAACCTGAGGCGAAGTTTTAGCGTCTCGTTCTCTTTCCTGTTGAGCGTCAGCTCCACAATGTAATCGTTGACGGTCTCCTGAAAGAGTTTGGTGATCTCGCACACGGACGCTCGAATGAGACTATCCATGACAGCTGTCAAGTGGGTCTCGAACGTGGTCACGGTTTCCTCCATGATCGCTGACGCGGGTCCGAGTGCATACAAAAAAAGACTGGGAGCAGATGACGCAGATCACCTGTGATCAAAAGAGAAAACCCATTTTAAGCCATCGATCGTATCGAGGGTACATCGTGCTAAGAGACCGATCCGTGTCTAGCAGTGTTTCTCCACAGCACGGTGCGTCCTATTCCACGTCTGTTATGATGAACTTCTAGAAAGGACGACAGCACACTGGGCTTGTTCTCAGTTAACCTAGCCGGTAGTCTGGTTGCACATGAAGCCACCTCAACTCACATTCAATTACATTGGATGGCCCGTTACTTGGTCAAATCGGAAGGGTAAATACATGATCCAAGAAGGCTAGACTCCCGGAAGGAGCAGTGAAAGCAGCGTTCTACTATAGCGCTGTGGTTTAAAAAGTGGTTGTAGTAGCACTAGCGGTTCGAGAACATTTAGCTTCGGTACGTACCGTCTCAGTGATCTGGAGGGGAGAGGTCAGAAGTCTAGGACCGAATCAATGGTTTAACGATAGAATCGCAAGACCACTCGGTCGAAAGTGCTCAGAAAACGGACGAAGTGACAAAGAAAATTAATCCAACTTCTTTCCTCTCTCTCCCGGGCACTGTTTTCCTTTTCATCTCCTTCGACACTGCTTGAGGATGCTTGGCGACACTGCGCATGCGCAATACCGTAATTACCCTACACTCGAGAGCAGCCGCACCCATAACATGACTGATCCGTCGCTAAATGGCTTGTTTAACACATGCTTTTTACATATTTTTAACCATTTTTTGCTTTTCCCGATCAAGCAAAAATATGTGTTTAGTCTATAAATTATATGGGGGAAAAACCCAACACTATCTCTTCCAGGATGGATGGTGGCGCTGTCGTCCAAAGCAATATTGGCTTGTTTACGCGAGGAAGACTATTTCCTTCCTGTATATGCAGTCCAGGTCCAGCCTATGCTGCATATCTCTCATACTGCACTTGCGCTAGTAGTACAATTCCGCAAGATAGCCCTTAAAACATTGCAGTCATGCCGATGTTCACGGTCAATACGAACGTAGCAAGAGAAGCAGTTCCAGCTGCCTTTCTATCCGAGGCTACCTCGGAGCTGGCCAAAGCATTGCGGAAACCTGCGCAGGTATGCTAAGGATTAAAAACTATTAATATATAATATTATTCACAAAATCCCAATATTGCGTACTTAAACGTGTATGACCTTCTATCTGCGCCTGTTATTTATTGACCCAAAATATATTATTATTATTATTATTAGATTGTAGGCTACTACCAGGTAACTACCAGTATCTGATTTATAGGACACTGGCTTATTTCTTATTTCCCGAGAAGGTGGAGTTCAAAGTGGCAGGTGTGTATTAGAAGATGGAGCATTTAATCAATGTTAAAAAATCTATATTAAGTCCTAGTGAAGGGGACATGGTGCTGATGCCTCGGGTTTGAATTGGATCCAAATATAGGGGCCCTGATATTCTGCTGTTGTTCTGCATGGTGACATCAGGGTCATTTGGTGGTCCAGTGCATCAGCCCTTGGGAGAATCCTAGAATACCTATTTTTTTAGTACATTTGGGATCAACACTGAGCATCTAGGTCAACTCTTAAATCCTTGATCTGGTTACAACTGTTTAAGGTATTTTGGTGTGTGTTGCAGTTTTGTCTTCAATCAAATTCAGTAATTTCCCGATAATGCCTTATCAAGCCCTGTTGCACGTTGTTCAGCATATTGCATGTTGTTCAAACCTTTAAAGTTGTATAGTGTGTTCGTGCAAGTGTTTGTTATATTTATTTTATATTTATTACATGCTCAATTACCTTTTAATTATGTTAAACCATGTGACATTGTTCTTATACTGTTTGCATCACTGTTGTATTCATTTTATTGGATTGTAACAATTATTTTCGTATTGAGAAAAATGAAAGAATATCTCTCTATGTTTGTTAAAAATGCAATATAATTGGCTATTTTAGGCATGAATTTGTACTACTTGTGGAAGTCTTTGAAGTTCAGACATGTGGGCAGTCTGATCCAACAATGGTTTATTGGGATGTTCCAGTATGTTGCCATTCAAGTCAACCCTGACCAAATGATGGTGTTCGGAGGAACAGACGACCCATGCGCTCTCTGCTCCCTTGGCAGTATCGGCAATATCAGCGGTTCCCAGGAAAAATACACTAAACTGTTGTCTGGACTCCTCCAAAAGCACCTGGGCATCTCTCCAGACAGGTAGAATGGTCAAACACAATAGGGAATACATTCATAACTCGTATATAAGATGACTCTGTTCACCAACACTAACTCATACAGGGTTTTGAATAATACAAAGACCGCGGCACGACCGTTATTCTGTATATGAAACTCCTTATGTTTTAAATAAGAATATATTATTTTATTTGTCTGCTTTAGGGTGTACATAAGCTTTGAGGACATGGTGGCTGCTAATGTGGGCTGGAACAACTCTACCTTTGGCTGAGCTGGAGGACCACACACTTGCAAGACAAAGTCCAAGTCATCATCAAGTCTGCAATCATTCCTATGGGCTAACATTCTTAGTTATCCAAGTTATTAAACCCTTTGCTTTGTTACAAGCCCTGGCCATGCCCCTTCTTTCAGACTTTCAATAAAGCAATCCTGTGAAAAACAAAGCTTGTTTTTTTTCTCTTTTTGTTTATAAGGTTGTTTTGTACAATTGTACAAGAAGAACATTTCACAAATCTGAAGCTGTAATTAATGAAGCTTGGCAAATGCTATACAACCCATTTTGCATTTATTTAGGTGATTTTTGGAGAGGCCTTTATAGTGGTCATAACATTGATTCAAAAAAAGATTCCTTCTTGTGAAATTCTAACAAAGTATATAAGAATATCAGTTCCTTCGAGCAAACAAGGGGGTTTTATACATAAAGAGATAACATTAAAAGTTTATAAAAAAAAGTATATATATAATATCTGTACAGTTTTATCTTGTAGTTCCATACTTTTCCTGAACCATTTCAGAATAAATTCCTACACATGCAAACTAACCTCGCAATAGAACATATTCTGATATGAATGAATAATTTCATAATTAAAGACACTCAAAAGAACAGACACTGTAATCATCTGCTGCCCAGATGTTTACAGTGTCAATAAAGTGTAATGTGTTAACAAGTAATATACAAGAACAGTCTTTCAGTGGTCATGTGCCATAAAATAAATATATTGACCTATAACCCGGTTTTGTAGTCTGAATGAATTGTGATCAGGCAAGTCCCTTAAAATGACAGTAAAATGTAATAGATATGGGGCAAATTAAAAGTTTGGTTTGGTTTGTCTGGTTTCGGTTGGTCAACTGTCTGGGTCACTAGGAGCAAAGGGCATCACAATATGGCATGGGTGTTGCAAAAAATAACCTTGTATTCGAAAGCTGCATCGCTGAATTTAGTGGTACGTTTCATACTTACGCATGCATATAAATAGCCTTCTATCTAAATAGGAATCTATTTAATCAGGGAAGACCAACACTTTTAGGTTACCATATTAAGTCTAACGAAATAAGATGGGTGGTGGTGCCAGTAATCTCATTGCTCATGGTAATGTGCTGTGTAGGAATGCTAATCATTATAGTGACATATCGTTATACTACAGCAAGTCAGATTACAGGGTTTACTTTTTGAGTTTGGTTCCTTCCAGCGATCGAGCGGCAATGTTTTTTGAAGCCATCACAGTTATGGTACACTGGTAGTAACCCAAGTAGTTAACCCAAAGTCTTAAATGGCTTAAAAGTTACAAAAACACGTATAAGAACATAGAGTAGGAATAAAGAGTAATAAAGTAAATAGCAGATTCAAGATTTCTGCTATGTTACATGTTTCCCAAATAAAAGGGTTAGCCTTGGTGTGCAATCAGCTATGCTTGTCCTATACTAAATAAGTAAATTACGATTAAGAAATACTATGTGAAGAAGGCACAACAGTTGTACACTTTCAAGAAATGAAATACTCAGTCTTAATAAATAGTTTAATTGAAAGCCATTTTTAAAGTGCATTTATTCTGTTAGGGTTCAGTGGTAAGTTGAGATAGTCATTGGTCATTAGCTACTGATGATTATTCAATAGAGAACAGTGAATTAGTCCTTTGTTTCACTGGCTGAGAGGCCCCTGCAGAACTCTGTCACCTATTTAAACAGGGAGCATGTGTTTTGATGAAAAGTATCAATTAATTTGATTGGTGGCAGAGTTTGGCTCAAGGACCTTTGAATGCTGTTGGGAATTCTCACTTTTTTGGAAATCCATGTCAATCTTGAAAGGTGGATTATTGCTGTGGATGAAACGGCAGTCTGGACAGCAACTTGTCAATGATTGTCATCTGACTATCTGCATGTTATTGCTGACAGTCTCCTGCATAGCCATGAATTGTTTCACGAGGTCATTGACCCTCTTTTCCTTGAGCCTGCATGTCCGCATCGATTTGTCGAAGCTTGTTCGCCATCACAGTTGTGAGTGCAGCACTGGCCTTCTCCATGTCTGTCTTTTTCCTAGATGGGACACTAACAACGAAAATCAAACCTCAAGCAAAACAACGTTCTTAAGAAATAGATCTGTTTGGTGCAGGGACTGAAAACAGTTGCTCACTTTAGATGCATTTTATTTTAAAGTACATTTGTGATACAACTGCCATTGATTACAAATGTGTTATTACGATAATGGCTATCAGGTTCCAGCGCAAAAGAAAGCCAACATATAGGCTGGCCTGGCCGCAAATTATAGCTTGTGGGGCAGTTAGCAAAACATACCTAAAATAACGCTGTGGACCGCTGATGGAGGTTTGGTCCTCTGACACGTCAGGCCGTCTTCTGCCAATACGTCATCGTCTGACTAAGGTGAAGACCAGGGCAGTGGTGATCCAGTGGATCCAGAGCTCCCCCATCCTTCCCCCGGACTTCGAAGACTCACAGACAGGGTTGACCAGTGCGGAAGCAATTCCCATTTATCCAATGTAACTATCTTAAGTTACTGCAGCTTATGGTCCTTGTGTGGGACATTAGGTACAGAAGTGGGCCATCTTGTGCAGGAGGACTCGGCTGCGAGGTGAAGACTGAGGACTGGTGGCAGTCGGCCATGTTCTCACTGGAGCCGGACATGAAGGAACGCTGAGGTCTAGAATGGCTAACGACATGAATGTATACAGGTCAATGTGTAATGTTGTTTTGCATGACAAACTTTATGAAATGTAATACATAGACTAGGCAATATAGATGGATAGTATTTGCTATTGTATATTGTGTATGAATATTAGCTAAGCTAGTGGAGTAGTACCAATTAGTCTTCAAAGACATTTGAAAGACAATTAAATTCAGGGAGTAATTGCACACTGAACATGATCAACATAATAGTCAATGGCATAATGTATTAGTCATGTCCATTCCAATATCAACATGCAATGGCAGGTGCATATGTGCAATTAGACTGTTGTTCGCATATGATTAATACTATTTGATCGCATTTCATTTTAATTGGTTATCAAAATAACAATTTTATTGTTTTGTGGTCATGTTAGGTACATAAGTGATGTATTTGCATCACATATAATTGTGAGGGAGTGTGCAGGTGTCCGCTTTAAAGCAGGATATCTCTGCAGACCGGTACTCATAATGTAAATATTATGAATACATGCTATATCATAATTAGTAACTATGAATAGTATTTGCCTGAGAAGCTAATACCTTTACTCAGTAGTTTTGGTTTTCTAATTCGATGTGCTGCTTGTGTGGAAACACTCTTGAAATAAATCGGACCACATTGGCAGCCAACATCTCGTGTGAGACGCTGTTCGTGTATACAACACATATGACAACTCAGCAGCAGCAGTGAGGCGCTGAACACAACAACGCGCATCACGCATGTTATGGAAACCTGAGCCATAGCATGCTTTCAATGATGCCACAACAGTATGGACAGAGGGGGCGGCGGTCTCGTTTAAAGATAGACACAGCGCCCATCGCATGCTGCGTGTGATTCCTTCTTCAAAGTGCAAGAACTCGAGCCAGCGGGCCCGAAAACAGCGTGTCTTGTGGAAAGGGTAGAGAGATGCGGGTGTGGAACAGCCGAGGACACATGCCTGCGAAACATAGCAAAATGACTGGGACTTATTTCGTCTGATTTCCACTTTTCACCGATGGGGCGAATATCTTCATTTCCTTATACTATTGAAAACACATTTTGCCATTATTTGGCAGTACCCGAAAGTACCAACCCTTGCTAAGGGTACTTATTTATGTCCTTTTTAGTTCCTATTACTATGGACTTTCTGCTGTGACATTCTAATTTCTCGTCTGGGATCAATTAAGTACATTTTATCTAATGTATTCAATCTAAATAAATAAATGAATGACACATTTTCAACTGAAGAATAAAAACTTGATGTGTTTATATATATGTATATATATTATATTGTATGGCAATCATCCCCCCCTCCCAACTTGCCTCTTTCCTCCTTATTGAGATTGAAATAAAAAAGTACATTCGTAAATATTAATTGTATGCACTCGTGGCCACCTTTCCATACACTAGATTAGGC
This sequence comes from Lota lota, assembly GCA_026745465.1. Classification (NCBI taxonomy): domain Eukaryota; kingdom Metazoa; phylum Chordata; class Actinopteri; order Gadiformes; family Lotidae; genus Lota; species Lota lota. The sequence goes on along the minus strand of JACYXH010000429.1, from coordinate 402,891 downwards.
TCTTCACACACACTCACATCCAGTCCTATGGGGTTCCAGTGTACCACCTGAAAACTGTCCCCGCAAGTCTGCAACCTGGTGTGGGGTGGTGACCAGGTCATGGTGGAGAACATGTGTTTCCGAAAGTAATGCAAGTAGGACAGAACAATTATATGTAACAATATAAATACATCAATTCATCATGATTATTATGATAATACACTTTTGTATTGACTGGATGGGCATGCGGAGGAGGGGTGCCTGCGGAGGAAGGCTTTCAGAAGTGGAAGCCTGCTGAGAGGCGTGGGATCCAGAACCAGAAGGAGGAGTGACCAACTGCTTGGTTAACTGCCTCTGCAAGTGACAGGACCGCTTCTGTGCTGCAACTCTTTGTGCAGCAGGTAGCCGTCAGCGGTTCACTGACGTGGAACCACGGGTCATTGTACCACTTCATGGTCATGCCTTTGATGGTTTAGTATTTCAGGGGTCAGGAGGCTTTCAGTGGAGCCTGCAGGGGTGAGGAAATTTCTTAATTTCGACATTCAGTTCTAAAATGGCCAAATGCTGAGTATTTGCTCTATTGGAGCATGGGCATACACACTCGCAGCATCTGCCAATCATCTTGAGAAATTATTCTTAATATTGTAGGCACAAGCAGCAAGGGATTAAGTTCTGATATTAACAAAACGAAAGTGAGGGGAGGGACCGCCTGGTGAGGATTGGAGAGGCTGTTATTTGCAGTCTATTCGATCTTGCTAGGCTTGAGGTACACGGTTAACTAGCATAATTAGCTAATATTATAAATAATATTAACACTGAATAAGGAAGGGGGTCATAGCTCAATACAAATGCTAACTAACAAACACCGTTTAGTTTAGGAGAGGAAGGGGGCTATCTGTAGGTGCAGAATGTATATAAAGAATCATTAAATTAACTATTGAAGTAAAGAAGCTTATACAGTACTTAGTTTTTTTTTCATCAAAGGGCTTTAGGTCAGAATATTAAAGAAGCTATGGTGGCTGAATGAAATATGAATACATTACAGATAACTAGTTGGACTTCATTGTTTTTCTAACATTGAAAGACCACTCTTGAATTTAAGTTTTTTATTCTTGCAACAAGCTACGACGTGTTCAACATTTCTCCCTTATTCCAAAATGTTCCTTTCAGCCTTTCTGTGTGGAGAAAGCCCAGGTAATTAGCTTATGCACATTGTAGTGAAAAGGGCTCGCTGTCTATCTGGTCATGGGTTTCATTGCCTTGGAGATGATGTAGACCACGGAAAAGAACAGTATGTCCATTGATCATGATGATATATACACGTCGGTGATGGCCTATAATGTGCTTATTAAATCGCATTGAGTCCCCACATAAAATAAGATATTACTTTATTAATCCCGAGGGATATTATTGATGCGGTTGCCCCCACTATATCATCATGGTTGTAGATGGGAGAAGAAACTGATTATGTAAAAGGGGGAATAAATAGGGCAAGGTTTGACAGGGATAAATAGCAGATGTGATGTGTGGATATTCTGCCTATGGACCTGTCTATGGTATGGAAACTTAGACCCGGAAGAGTATTCATTCAAGTAATCCAGGCGTGTACAATAATAAGTACTTTTCCATGGAACTTCCTCGTGTTTTGTTAGAAATTGTTTATTCTAGTTTTAGTTTTTACGTTGAGGTATTAGACTTGGGATGGTTGCGGACGTTACGGTAACGGTTGTGTGTGGGAAAGCAGCGCATGGAGAAATCACATCACCGGGAAGTTCCATGTAGTTGTGCCCCTGTCACGCCACAAGCAAAACAAAACAGTCCTGCTTCATTTGAATGCCGGATACCTTTGCAATTAATCAAGTTGGAAACATGTTTCGCAACGGCCAGCTCGTCCCGAGGAGCAAGCATCGAACCAATGTGTGGAAGTACTTTGTGTACAGTGAGAGGAAAGATAAGACTACCTGCGCGGTAGATTTATGCAAAGCAGTCTTGTCGGGGAAGAACACGACGCGTCTCAGACGGCATCTGCAGCTGAAACACCCGGTCATCTATGCGATGGTAATCACTCATCGTTCTGAATCATTCAAGTCTAATCATGTGCACCAACTGATTGCTGAAAATGTGGACTGGCACACATTTCCGATGTGTTAGCAAGCAAGCTAACAACCACTGCTTAATAGATTTAGAATGTGTTCATGAGATTGTGAAGTGGTGAGGTATAAGTTCATAGAGGACGTGGTATAAAGGGGGAAACGGCTAGGATGCTTTCGATTCGAATAATAGTTACAATTTTAAACGCTATCGAAACATTGTATATTCAGTCGACTTTTATGTATTGCGCTGCGCCTTTATATCGGCCACTACGGTAAATAACCCCTCTGCTCGGACAGACGAGCGGGCCTCAAACAATAGCCTGCACTTCGATCAACTCGTTTAACAAACTGCATGTACATCTTAAACATTTCATACAATCTGGGATACGACCAGGGGGGTAAAAATAGTTTTTAAGCGAAAAGGCGAGGATTTAGTCGTTATTTGATTCGATTTAGCAGTAGCATGGCTGGATAATGAGCGTTAGCCATGGTTACTCGACCACCGGATGGTATGTATGGGCAACTATCCCCGGTGGGCAATGCGTGGACGTAAGTACAATGCGTGGACCTCGTCGGGCTCTAGGGATGCATGGTACCAACATTGATGTAGTATGAGAACATTAAAGGTACCGTGTGTAGAATATAGTTGCATCTATCGGAACGGACTTGGCCGAAATTGATTATAATCAAAGAATTTTTTAATTAGTGTACAATCCCATGAAAATGATAATAGCTTTTTTTCGTTACCTTAGAATGAGCCCTTTATATCTAAATAGGGAGTAGGGTTGGGGATCGAGATCCGGTTCTACAAGGTCCGAATTTATCGATACTGCTATCGAGTCTAGCGGGTCCTATAACGTATCTCGAGAGACAAGAGTCATGTCATTAAAATCAAATAATTGGTGCACAAACATACATTGATTTCCTAATGAAGTTATTGAATTGCCTGCCAACCGCCGTTGAACTAAACGAAGAAGAATTGAATTGCATCACTTAGCTTCATAGCTCTTTTGGTCAATTGTTTGCTTGATAGGATGGCTGAACGCGCAAAGCGGTCAAAGGCATGGCTATATTTCAGTAAAGCCAAAGATAAGGAGGAAGCGAAATGCCGTTTATGCTTAAAGTTAATTTCTTGTAAGGGAGGCAACACGACATCAATGCTGAAGCACCTCAATGTAGTGCATCAGTTAAAACCAAAATGCGAGTCGGAACACGACCAACTCCGGCTGCCGTTTCAGGACACTCATCCTCCACCGCCCAAGGTATGCATGGTGCAAGCACCCCAACTAAATTGAAAATCCCGTTTGTTGACAATAATAATCCACTTGATAATAATCCGAAAATATCCGATCTCTTAAAGATGCTATATCAGAGTTTTCTATATGCCCGCTAAACAGCCGCCTGGTAAGATATTACGTTCTGTTTGTTTTCTGAATAAACTAAATGGGATGTCTAGAAATCAGCTCCGTGTTTACAAATACTTTTCCAAAAGTGAGAGATCTATAAATGTTTCGAGTTTCCTGGATTACGATTAGATCATTATTGTTTTAATATTATTATTAGTTAACGTTGTTCCTCAGGCCTAACTGCAAATAACGTGTTGTTCCTACATTAACAGGCAATGCATGCAGCGATACAGCCTTGGATTGGATCCCATAATACTAATATTCCTCCCATATTTTCATTAATTAAAAAAATTATTTAAATGAGAATTAGCTAATGTGGGACAGAGACGGGAGATTGAAATATTAGGTAAATAATATATATTTATAAAATAAAATATATTAACTTTTATTTGAAAAGTTATCCTTTTCAAATAAATCCCCAGCATTTTTTTATTAGAAGTATTTTATTAAAGATCTATCATTCATAAAGAAACTTGTACATCATTTCTCAAAACAAGAATTACCATTCTGTCTAGAAGACAATTACTTTATTCTTAACAAAGAATAAAGACTAAAGATTCTAAAATGTACCACTGACAAAAAAGTCTAGAATAAAAAAAGTAATAAATGCTATGAAAAAGTATGTTTAGCATACCTTCGCATGTTCGCCTTTTCTACAGTGCCCGTGGACAACAAACAGAGAGATAAATTTAAAAAAGAATAAATTGTTTTGGGAGTTGTTAGGAGGGGTTATATGTTATCTATGTAATAACGGACAAACAGCTCGAGAGATAACTTGTTTAAAAAAGAAATTGTTTTGGGCTAAGAGTTGTATGAAGGAGGGGGACATGTTATCCTTATGGCTATGACCCTTTTGTGATGCTTTTTTAGTACCTTCGTTGTGTTGGAGTGTTATAATGAGCAATGTATATGAAATCCGCAACACACTGTGGCGTTTCGAAAAGCTAAACCCAATTCGACAAGGACATAAAAATCAACCACTGGCCAGGAGCTCCACACGCACTGTGCCGTTATAAGTGTCTGAGAAGCTTAACCCTCTCTCGGATGCACCTCAAATTGTCCCAAAAAATATATATTTACCAATATTGCAGTAATCAACAATGCCTTCAAGTACTGTTGTAAACATTGAATGAACAACAATTGGCACTAGACTCAATGAAATAGTAAGCCATTGAAGCTTGAAATAACACTGAAACATTAGTTAATTAATGTGCTTCTTTCTAAAGATTAAGGTTTGGCGTATGCTCTGCGACGTGACCCACCACTTGAGACTCCCTTGATTAGATGTTCTATATATTTGTGACCTTTTTAGGAAACATGGTTTTAACCAAATCGTCTTCTTTGACAGCTCCCTCGCGATGGTGTCAGAAGCTCAGGAAGAGGAACTTCTGATGACCAACCTTCACCTCAGGTGCCAGGTATCGTTACGGACACTCTGAGGAAGAAGTTTAAGAAGAAGCTGAAGTCAATCATGGATTCATTGCTCAAGTCCACTGTGTCCGAGGTCGCCAATGCCTTTGACGTCTTCACATTTGACCATCAAATGGTGGTGAAGCAGAAGATAGAGGAATGTTCCATGCTGCGGTTAAAACTTGAGAAGGCTGAGAAGAAGCTGCAAGAACAAAATGGGATGTGGGGCCAAATGGAAGATGTCACGCACACCTCTGGACAAATGAGGCCCGAGTTAACAGTTGATGGTAGAAGACTAAACAGTCTTATCACTTTTATTTAGCATTTGCTGTTGTCAAATTTGATATAGTATACAATATTTTATCAATTCAATGTGTACAGCTAGGAATTATATTTCTGATCTCTTGATGCTTAGCTGTGATCTGTGTGTTTCTGGCAGTCCTGTTTAATGAATACATAAACATGGCCGTTCCGATTTCCTATATACAGTCTCCCAACTATGGTAATGGAATTGTCTTATTTTGCCTGCTTGTTCAGTACCCGACGACTGGTGTGCTCCTCTGGGCTGTGAAAATGTAGTGGACCAGACTCCCTCAACCAGTTACGAGGCCAGAGAGGACCGAAGCAGTTCTCTCTGCTCGTTGTCTGTGTCACTGTGGCGCTTGCCAGACATCAAACAAGAGGTTTGTGCGTAAAGAGGCAGAGGTGGGCAAATGAAGCCCAACATACACTTGCTATTTGGTATGCTTGAATTAATTGGATTTCAAATATTCTGTGCATTTTAGGTGCAGGATGATGGCTACCAGCTTGACAGTCCTTTGAGTTGTGAGTACTGTAAATAACGAGCATGTTCAAATACAATGTTTTAATTGAACTACAGACACTACAGAGCTTTTGCAAATGCTGAACAATTGCAATATTTAAAGTAATTCTGTAACCAAATCACTGAGCCTTGATTAACCTTGTAAGTTATTGCTCATTTTGGGCAGTGGGGCCGTGCTTGTCCTTTCATTTAAATTGGATGGTTAGCCCTGTTGGGGCACCTTGTCCATCAGTGTACTTACCATTTTTGGATCCCTCATTTGAATTAATATTAAAAAAAACTCATCTACAGTTCAAAGTGCATTGTACAGTTAACCATTGTATGCAAATATGTATGCAGTTAGTCTATCATCAATATCTTCAATGTTGCAACTCAAAACAAGGATGTAAATTAACATAACACAAGAATAACTCAAGAACTGATCCATCACGTTTCAATGGATTCAATGTTATGATTCCCTCACTTCCATCACTTTGACTGACCTAATTTCTGTTAAATCACCCAAACCCAGTACATAAGTGTCCAGTGGAAAATGACAACAGCCTAAACGGGTTTCTCTGTGCATGTAAAAAATACTCATTCTATAGATGTATCCCAAATACACGAGCCTCAGCTAAAACAACGTCAATGTAGAGAAAGAACCCTAATCTTTGACACCCATTGTTGTTGAAACAGGTCCGTATTCGGATGAAGGCCCACAACACAACCTTGAACCCACCAAGGATCAAAAGAAGCCTTTGTCGACCACAAAACACAGCCGCCCACGTAGCGTTAAGGCAACTGGAAATCTAAACAGATCAATCAAGCCGAAGCCTGAACAGCCATTATATGCGGCTATGAGATCCAATGAGAGCCTTCCTCGCACAGAAAAGGTAAAGATGCAGGTCTCAAACACAGAAAAAGGTAGAGGTAAGAAAAGAAACCTCAGAGCTATTAAATTGGAACCTGAGCCAATGGAGGACAAAAGCGTGTACAAGACCTACCGGTGTAAGTTCTGCTCCAAACTCTTCGATACAGAGTTTGGCCGCAGTGTTCACTTAAGGTCCCATAAGACGTGCACTGGTTGCCATAAGATCTTCCAGTTCCCAAGCCACCTTCGGAATCATAAGAAGACCTGTGCAAATCTCCAGAGAGCAAATTGTTTGGAAATCGAACAATCCTTGCGCCTCAGAAAAAGAAAGAAGCTTTCCCCTGGAGAGGACACATCCATTTTACCCATCGAAACCCAGCACGCCAACAGGAAACTTAGAGCTAAAAAACGCTCCAAAAATAGCGCTAACTTACAAAAAAGGGACAAGGCGTTTCTCTGTACGAACTGTCACAAGAGTTTTTGTTCCATTGTATGGCTGAAAAACCACACTTCAAAACATTTACCTTGCCCCAAATGCTACAAGATATTCTGCACAAAATACTTTCTACAAAGGCACATTTACAAAGATCACCCCCAAAATCCGAATGAAAGGTTGGAGCCTTCTAAAGCTGTTGATAGGGAATTGGCTGCCATTTCATCCATGGAAAAACTAGGTAACTTCAGTGCTGTTTCATCAAAGGAAAAACATAGTGAATTGGGTGCTGGTTCATCCAAGGAAAACCCTAAATTGGGTGCTGTTTCATCCAAAGAAAACCCTAAATTGGGTGCTGTTTCATCCAAGGAAAAACGTGAATTGGGTGCCGTTTCATCCAAGGAAAAACTAAGTAAATTCAGTGCCGTTTCATCCAAGGAAAAACTAAGTAAATTCAGTGCCGTTTCATCCAAGGAAAAACCGAGGGAGTTGGGTGCTGTTTCATCCAATGTAAAACAGAGTGCTTTTTCAGCCAAGGAAAATTTTAGTGAATTGGGTGCTGTTTCATCTAAGGAAAAACATAGGGAATTGGGTGCTGTTTCATCCAAGGAGAAATTGGGTGCCGTTTCACCCAAGGAAAAACAATGTTGTGAAGATGACAGTAAAAATGTGTTTGGATAGTGGTACTGTGTTAGTGGGGTTAGTGATGGGCATAGTAGTGATGGTTTTCACGATCAGACCAAGCCTTCTGTGTACTGAGTTAAATCCTCTGCCTGGGGTAGCAACCGTGGCACTTCAGTCAACTTATTCAAAATGTAAGCGCCAATCCTATATGGTTCTTTTGACACCATAGTTTCAGAAACTCACAAAGAAAGTTGTTTTTGGATTTGGACATTACAGTGTAAAACAAATGAATTGCTATGGGTACCCTGGGGTTTAATTACATTCAGTTAAAATGTAAAGAGAATCTGCAAAAGGGTTTCTTGAGTTTAATATCAGGAAAGATACGAATAAACTACTCAATTTCTTATAAACAATGTCCCCCATGTGTTTGAGGAAATGAATGATTTTTTGATGTTTTTATTAATACATTAATTGAATGCTGTTTTTGAACACGAGGTATTTGTCATTGTCCAGCTGTTTCTGTTTCTATCGTTTTAATCACAAGTATGAGACCGAAAATGTAAACAAATGGGTCCAAAATGTTTTGTTTCCACAATGTTGCACCATGTTATATTCTTTCCTTTTCTCCGTATGCTTTATTAAAATGTATTAGTTGCTTCATATGAGTGTTTTGTTATTCAACAAGTAAATTAATCGAGCACCTATAATTCCCTACAACAACTTAAATTGAATTCCAGCGTCCAACCTTTCATACGGCAAGTCCAGTCATCAACTCTCAATTTCTATCGCGAGATTTGCCCTGACTGGCACAACATCACCACACGTACCCTCCACATACAGCCCATACCGACCTGCTAGCTGCAGCGAGACAACGGATCCCCGCTTCAAGTCTGAACGATAGGATGAGTAACTATTTTGTATTCATGAAGACTACTGAAGGACTTGCCTCTGTATGTATTTTAAAGTTATCGTTCACAGTAATTAGCTTTTGCGTGTTAATATGATGTGTAGCCAGTGCTAGCTCGAACGACAGAACCCTTGCTACGCTTGGTTGGCTTCCTTGTTGACACGCCTGCTGCATGTAATGTAGGTGTTTACATTCTAGATATTTTTAATCCAAAGCGTGTATGTATTGTGGTATTCTTTAGTTTGCATTAATATAGAATGGATGTGGAATGTAAATGCATCGACTATTGGGCGAGCTAACCCTATCTGTGTGGCTAAAGCTGCTGGCTGTGCCATCAGTGTTGTTAACTGACCTGCTTGCTTTCTGCAGTTCTACAGATGTTAATGCATGGTCAGGACACCGCACAACTCTACACATGTTAATGCATGGTCAAGGTGCCAAATACCTCAACAGATGTTAATGTATGGTGAAGACTCCACATAAATGTGTACATGTTAATGCATGGTGAAGACGCAACTCCACAGATGTGAATGCATGGCCAAGACACCACATCTGGGGCACTTTGGCGATGCATGCGACGCAGTATACTATATTTGAGGTGTGACATTTGCTTGCTTCTGGTTTTGACATCTCATGGCCATTCGCAAACGACAGGATTGACTGGTCTGCGTTTTGGTGTCGCTCTCGTTGACGTCCATCGAAACCATTTCCCTTGGAGACCCTTCACTTAAAACCGGTCACCTTTTTTATTTTTTATTATTTAATACTATCATTGAAACAAAGAACAATGGAGTCTGTGAGGACCGCCTTCCATGCTCAACTGGCCACCGTCATGGACTCGTTGTTGGCAGCCGCTGTGTGCGAGATTGCCAAGATCTTTGAGAGCAGCCTGTGTGAGCAGCAGGCAGAACTGGCACACAAAGGAGAGGAGATCTCTCTGCTCCGGGGAAAGCTGGAGCATGCAGAAAGAAGGCTGAAGGTAAAGGGTGGAGGTTCGGATGAGGAAGGGGAGACGTCAGCAGGAGAAGGCTACCTGAGGCAGCAGGGCGTGGCAGGTGCAGGTAAGCCATCCCTTTTAGTTGTCCTCAAGCACGTACAATTAATACTGTATATATGGTTTAACAACAAAGTCTGCGAGTTTTCCACCCAGCAAAGCAGACAATCTTTCTAAATATCTCATAGTACTATTGTGTTGTGTGCCGATTTGAGCAGCCTCACCTGGCCTTAGTCAGGCTGATTAGACTCTTAAGGGCTGAGTGAGGCACACCTATGGTGCATTGGATAATCAGGCCAATCAGGATAAGCCAGCCATCACCACACACCCATGGGAGAGGTCTGACACGGCAGCATTTACCACCTGCTCTGGTCAAAACACCTTGCCACGTCTACAATAAACTGGCTTGCGCACACACACACACACACACACACACACACACACACACACACACACACACACACACACACACACACACACACACACACACACACACACACACACACACACACACACACACACACACACACACACACACACACACACACACACACACACGGGAGCGGTCTGACATTTCAGCATTTACCTCCTACTCTACCTGAACATTTGGCCACCTCTACAATAACTGGTTTGTGCACAATATCTACTGGTGGCCTGTGGCAGGAGCAACTGCTACAACTATCAATACCAAAACTATAATACTAATTCTTCGTTACTCACTATCTGTGCAGGACTGGTTTCTGCCAAGGATGTGTCCTCACAGTCAGTCCCAGCTGAAGGCCTCGCTCAGAGTCTGCGCCGGCTCAAAGAAGAGGCCACAGGCCAAGACACAGCCTCTGTTAAGCATGAGGTCGGTACTGTGCCATACTGGGTTTCTAAAGATGACTCCCTCCTGTTTGTTTTTCTGCTTCTCATTGACCTAACCGTACATATCTTATGCAGCATGCAGGATCCAGGGCCACCCCAGGGTCTGTGGTCCCCTCGGAAGGAAGCCTCGCTGCTGGGGAGCAGAGACACGTGGACCCGCTGTCTGCCATGCAGGCCAAGGCCAAATGTAAGAATGTAAATTGAACTTGTCTGTTAAATAAAACCAGTGCAGCCTTGCAGCACAACATGGTTGTGTGTCACTATCTACCTACATTTATTTGCTTTGTTTGAAAACCTAATCGTCAATAGCTGTTTATCCCCCCCCCCCCTCCCCCCTCCCCCCTAACCCCCATCCTTTTTGTTGTTGTTGCAGTATCTCATTGGGATCAGGGTACTCGTAGCGCTGACCACAGGCCCATCCAAGAGCAGACCTCTCCCCCTTTCCTCTCCATCTCCCAGAGTGGACGCTGTTCCCCCCGGCCGGACCCCAGCCAAGCCCAGGCCGGTGAGTGGCTGGACACAGGCCGCGGCGGCATGTCTGCTATGGAGACCCTCCAGGCGGAGGGCACGGGCTGCTCCGGCCCGGCCGGCGCCAGCACCGGGACGGACCCGCCCTGCTTCCGGCCGGGCTTTGGTTCCGACGAGACGAGCAACGAGGAAGACGATTCCTCCTTCCCTTTCCTGGACCAGGAGCCCGAAAACCAGAACTCTAATCAGAACCAGCCCCAAGGGCAGGCGGCGGGGCAGAGGGAGAACCGGCAGGACCAGCCTCCCGGCGCCGCCCCGTGGAGGGCCCGGGACGACCGGGCCGGGAGGGGCCCCGTCGCCCAGACCCGGCGCACGGCCTCCTTCGCCAACAGAGACCCCCTCCGACCCCAGTCGAACGCACAGTCGCACGCACTTCGGCACCCGCTCGCCCTCGGCCATCCTCCGGCCCCCGGCGGCGGGAACGGGCGACCCTACACCTGCCCGTACTGCACCAAGTGCTTCACCTACCCCTCGCACCAGCGCCGCCACCTGCTGCGCCACACCGGAGTCCGGCTGCACCCCTGCCAGTTCTGCGACAAGAGCTTCCTCACGCCGTCGGAGCTCACCGTGCACACGCGCACGCACACGGGCGAGCGGCCATTCGGGTGCGCCCAGTGCGGGAAGCGGTTTGCGCGCAGCGGGAACCTGAGGGCCCACCAGCGGGACGTGCACATGGGCAAGAGGCCCTTCGCCTGCACCGAGTGTGGCAAGCGCTTCGCCCATCGGGGCAACCTGAGGGTGCACAACCACAGAGTCCACCAGGGGGAGCCCTACTACATGGACGACCAGCCAGAACCGGACATGAGCGCCAATCCCATTTGAGAAAACAAAATAAGGTTTTATTTTGTGAATTTATCGACTTAAAAACACTTATTTGGATCGTCAAAATGGTTTTATTTCTTGTTCCAGCATTTCACTCCATATCATAACCGACTGTATGAGATGCTATACAAAAGAGATTGGGCCTGTTTGTCCAAACCAACACGTGTTTCATTTGTCTTGAGACGCCGCTTCTAAAAGGGATGATGCAACCTGATGGTCAAGTTCATCTCTGCTGATGTATGTATTTCTCTGCACTGTAAATGACTTTCGTAAGTAGCCATTAAAGGGAAGTACTACTATAGCAGCGTGTTTTTATTTCCTTTTGTGCCATTCCCTAGGATCTGCCAACATTTCTCAATCAATTCGCTATCGATGATGAATAATGTATAACATACAATCTGCGGACATTCTGAACTTTTCTTGATGTAAGGTGGATGAAATGCAAGAAATTCACCCAACCAATACTCAAGCACTAAATCAAACCCAGTTAGTCTTCGTAGAGTAAAGAGACCTATTGATGGCATGTGGCATGCACATTGTTGTGACCCGGCATTGTCCCATCCTGTCCTAAAACTAAAGTACTTTTGTTATTGCTAAATGTTTTTAATCATGTTGAAGAAAAATAAAACATTGCATCAGTGTCAAATGAAATTTTCTACTGAGTAAAGTAATCATAATTATATTACTTAAAAGTGCATTGTTTAGAATTTAGTGAATTCTAGCAGAACAGACTTTCATGGATATTCCCATGAAAATACGAAACCTATTTACATAGGGAGTGGGTCCTCTTCCACGGAGCCCGCCATGTTGCTCTTCAATGTTTCTACAGTAGTCCAGAACGGACAAACGGCTCTAGAGAGGACACTGCTTTCTTCAAAATATGATCTGTAGTTTTGTAGACTGAATGTCTAAACACAATTTATAATCTATCAAGGAACCTCATCTCTTGGTAGAATATGGCATCATTTTTGAATACCTACTACTACTTGGGGGGGGTGCAACCTGCCCGCTACCACTATTTCCTACACATTGAAACTTTAGTAATCTTGTGTTGTTACACTAACAAAGATGACCTCTCGGTGGCAGCATTGCTGCACAGTTGAGAATCATGTCAACACTGAACACACGCTCAAAAGAAAATGATGCGTGTGTCCTATATTCTTCACTATTTTCTTCTGAAGTATGCTTTTATCTTTGCTTTCATGGAACTGCCTGATAAAACACTTTTTTTTGTTGCCATTCAAACAAATATTCAGAATTTGTAATTCAGTGAGCAATGCACATTTTGTTGGTGAAAGTTGAATTTGTTGTTTAGTGTTTTTCCTGCTCATTTTCTCATATAAGTGGCTTTATTTATAAATGATCAGCTACTATCTGAATTGCATTCTCAGTTGTGTTCATCGTTTTTGCGTCTGTTAATTAGTCAATCCAATCAAGCTTTGTGAAACAGGCTGTAGGAGTCGATGGGGCATTTGTCCCTGTCTATTGGTCACACACATCAACACTCTCTTATGCAGAGCAGGGTCGGGACAAAGCTGTACAAATTCCCAAGGCTGCTGAGTCGGGCGTTTGCTCATTGAAACATCACATCCTCTGACCCGCTTATGACCTCCCTTCCCCCCAAGGTCAACCGTCTCTGTGTATCCCCTGGGTTTGGTGGCTCCTTCATGGGAGCTGAACAGGCTGTTTTAGCAAACGCCCAGCATATGGTTATCTATGCATCACACCAGCAATATCTGAATACAACCACAGACAGACTGGTGCTAAATATGGCCACCAGGCAATGAATATACCCTGCATGGGTGATACTGAACACACACAGACACTGCTTGTATTTCTTTGGAATGGATTCTTTGTTCCTGGATTGGAGTCAGCAGTCAAACGAGTGTGTTCAACAAGGTGAGAAATGGACAGTAAAGCTTTGGCTCTCAAAGATATGTTGTGGTATAAGGCAGTCATGGAGTCAGGCATGTTATAGCCTTTAGTCTTTGCATACATTGTGTGTTTCTGCATGTGCTGGTAGACTGAGCGTTGCCGTGTTTGTGTGCATTTTGGCACGTGTAATCTTGTTTTTGCCTCAGCGGCTTTGCACTGTAAGAACAACAAATTAGCAGTTAACCATGCTTGTGAGATTAAAAGACATTAGTGTTTTTATTATTTTACCAGAAAGGTTGTGTTGGACAGTGGAAGAATAAACATACATATATCAAAACTCAATGATACATTTCTAATGTATTACTCCATTATGCAAATTAAATGTACAAATTCAATTTATATAGGTCTACCACCATTTTCTAAATATGATTGGGAGTATCATTGCAGGAACAGAGCATATTTCCTGTTCCCTTTTCTACAGAACTACAGTCCCATTCTCTTTGTGGGGCCCTTAGGCAGGACGTTTATAATAACTATACCTCCCGTGGTACCTAGCGTGTCCCATTCACGGTTTATTACCAGACCAATTGTGTTATTGCTCTGCAAATCAGCTGGGATTCGGTTTCTAATGAGCTGTTTACCTTTAATGTCGCCCTGTCCGCAGCTAAAGTCTCTTATCCCTCCGGCTGCTGCTGCTGCTGCTTCCACTTGATGGACAGTAAGGGTTCCCCCCCGCCAACACCTCAAAGGAGTGATTCCATCACCAATAAGACTCCTGTAGGAGTGGAGTCATCGCCCCCAGCCCTCGGCCTGGTGCAATGCCCCACAACATTCCATACATATAAAATCACTTAAAATAGATTATATAAGAAAAAAGCAGATTACACCCAAACATGAAACCATGTGATTTGGTTTCAATAGTGTATTTGTGCTCCTCGCGTATGCAGGACGTTGCACCTCTGTGTCCTTTGTATCTGTCTGTGACGGTATTAGTATTGATGTGGGGGTATGGGCGGTATGCTGGGCTTTTTCACATGGGGCTTTTGAGCTTCTGTCAGCATTGGGGCTGATAGGGGTCCATCATCGGCCCCAGGGCCGTCCATAATTTACCCGGTCGCTCCCCTCCCCAGAGGCCCCGCGTTCATTCGGGCAGCCATTACGGTAGTGACCCCCCCCCCCCCCCCCCCCACACACACACACATACACACACACACACACACACACACACACACACAGACCCCCACACTCTTCAGGGGATTACAGTGTCTTCCCTGAGGCGCCGGGATGATCCATCGTCTGCTGACTGTATTTAAGCACTTGCTTAATGTGCTCATAGTGTTGGGCCACGGAGACTCCGCACAGCTTTTAACTTTCACTCGCTAAACTCCTTTTGTCTGTTGGAAACGGAAAGCTTCACAGCTGCTAGACTTAAAAACGTTGCATATCTGTCATGATCATGGACTATAATTTTTGTGATGAGGGATTCTTGCTGGTCAAACACTAGGAGACCTCCATATTTCAACCAACAGGCTTTTAGTGTGTCTATGTATTGGGTGTTCCTTAATGTTTCATTGCTTCGCTGTTTTGTTTTCTTGTGAATGTGGATTTTAATGTGTGTGTGTGTGTGTGTGTGTGTTTGTATGCATCTTAAAATCAGGCCACCAAAAAACAGTAACTGGTACCTGTGTTAGACCATGGCTTTGCTACAGTTGGACGGATGAAGATTTCATTTCCTGAACACAGACAGACGGACGGACGCACTGACGGACGGACGGGCAGGCAGACAAACAGGCAGGCAGACAGACAGACAGACAGACAGACAGAGAGAGAGAGACAGGCAGGCAGACAGATAGACAGACAGACAGGCAGGTAGACAGAAAGACAGACAGACAGTCAGACAGATGGACGGATGAGCAAGCAGACAGACAGACAGACAGACAGACCGAGGCCGAGTGGGACTTCATTATCTGGCTTCTCCAGAGTTCCGGGGTATTCCAAGGGCTGGGCTGTCTGAGTGCATGCATAGAGGGCTGTGTGTTGGGGCATGCTTGTGTGCATGTGTTGGTGTGTGTGTGTGTGTGTGTGTGTGTGTGTGTGTGTGTGTGCGTGTGGGCCTGCGTGCGTGTGTGTGTGTGTGTGCGTGTTCTTGGGGGGACACGGGGGAAACGCATAGGGTTGCTAGGCAACCCTATGTCTGAACAGAGGAGTGGGGGGTGGAAGGGAAGGGGAGGAGGAGCGGCAGGTCAGCAGACACAGACAGTCACAAGCTTCCCCACGTCCGATTGGACGCGTCAGTGCACCTGATTAATGCTGAGGTCTGATCGTTAAAGTTCTGGCTGGGTTCCTGTCCTCGCTCCCTCCCTGTGGTTAATAGGAGCTAGACATATGGATCGGGTCGCAAAGAAAAGACTGCACATCTTTCCGTGTTGGTGTTGTCGTGTTGCCGTGTTTTTGCTGAGCGGACTGTAGGCCTACACTCGGCTTCGTGACAAGGCAGCATGATCTTCGCAGGATCGTGAGTCATGAGTGATTCAACAGATTGCCCCTGGGCGATTATTCCTCAGTGGGCTCTGTTCGGTTCTCTGATATAAGAGTGAATATATCAGCCCAATAGTGATTTATTGTATGCGTGTGTGTCTGTGTGTGTAGGGGGTTGGTTGGTTAGTTTTTGGACAGGTGCCAGTTTCACCAGCCTGGCTCTTGACTACACATGATCCCTGGGTGAGCAAAACAGTTCCTTACATTTTATAGGCAAGGTTCTGTTTCTCCACTCTACACCATCTCCATATTATGCACAAACACACAAGCACACATGCACACACGCACGCACGCACTCACACACACAAACAGACTCACACATGCACACACACACGCATACACACGCATGCACACACTCACACACGCACACACTCAGACACGCACACACACACTCACACTCACACACCAGACACACACACACACACACACACACACACACACACACACTCACATAGATATTTGTCATTGATATTTGTCACCATAAGCTGCTCAATTGATTTCTAGAATAAACATATAAATGTAAAAAGTTGCAACAGTTGCAACAGAAAATGTTGCATCCAGGGTGACAGAGGATGGCTTGTATTCTGCTGATTAAAGCAAGTGGGGGAAATGACAGCTGTGGGGTACATGACGTGTTTACGGCGCCAAGACTAATCGTTTCTGGGGGCAACTCTACAACGTGTTATTGGGACGTTCAGGGTCAGTCGTGTGGAAATGGACGATAACTGATAAAAAGCGTGTGTGATGGTGTTCAGGTTCAGTTTCCGTTTTTTTATTAGTCATATGAAGGTTAATGGTATGAGGAAACACATGTCAGCTCAGCAGTAGGTGCACTAGTCACAATAACAGCACTAGTCACATGAAGATACAATAAGAATAAAAAATAAAAAATAGAATGACATAAATAAAAGATAACATGCTAATATATTAAGATGAGACTTTGCGTGTCAAAGGGATAAGTGTATACAGTGTGTGTCTGTGTGTGTGTGGGATGGTGTGTGAATGTGTGTTATGGTGTGTGTGTGTGTAAGTGATGGTGTGTGTGTGTGTGTGTGTGTGTGTGTGTGTGTGATGGTGTGAGTGTGCGTGCTTGTGTTTGTTTGTGATGGTGTGTGTGTGATGGTGTGTGTGTGACGGTGTGTGATGTTGTGTGTGATGGTGTGTGTTTGTGTGTTTGTGCTTTTGTGTATGCGTATGTGTGTGTGTGTGTGTGTGTGTGGGTGATGATGTGTGACGGTGTGATGGTGTGTGTGTGTGTGTGTGTGTGTGATGGTGTGTGTGTGTGTTTGTGCTTTTGTGTATGCGTATGTGTGTGTGTGTGTGTGTGTGTGGGTGTGTGTGTGTGTGTGGGTGATGATGTGTGACGGTGTGATGGTGTGTGTGTGTGTGTGTGAGAGAGAGGGAGAGAGTGTCTTATGGTGGGCGGGATGGGGGGGAAGGCCTTCAAGGTGGACAACAGTACCGGGTATCTACCCCGACAGGAGCAAAAAGGTCCTGTTGTGTCGAGCTTGCCAGCGCGGGGTAAGGTGGTGGTTGGGTGGCTGGGTGAGGGTGGTGTGAGGTGGTGGGGGTCAGTGTTGTGGGGGTGAAGTCAGAGCTGTCCCCCTACTGAGTAGGGGGACGTTCCGGACCGATGGCAGCTCGCCAGCCGCAGAGACAGCACCAACTGTTACTGGCACAATCTGGTGCTCTGCTGGCGAGGGGGGGGGGGGGGGGGGGGGGGGGGGGGGGGGGGTGTTTGTGTGTGTGTGGGTGTGGGTGTGTCTAGATGTTTCATCATTGCTTATTGCGGGATGACATCTTCTGCTCAGTAAGCCGAAGTCATTCTTCCTCCTTCCCTCTCTGATCTCTTCACCTCTCTCATTGGTTATTCCTCTATTTGCCGCCCGCGAACTACTTCCGTTCAGCCAGCCTTTTGTTGCACTTCAATTCCTCCAAATTGTCCATCTTTACCTTTCAATATTCCATTCTTTCAATTTCTCTCTCTCTCTCTCTCTCTCTTTCTCTTTCTCTATCTCTCTCTCTCTCTATCTCTCCCTCCCTCCCTCCCTCCCTCCCTCCCTCCCTCCCTCCCTCCCTCCCTCCCTCCCTCCCTCCCTCCCTCCCTCCCTCCCCCCGCTCTCACTCTCTCTCTCTACCTCTCTCTCTCTCCCTCCTGTTCTCCCTCTCTCCCTCCCTCCCCCCATCTCTCTCTCTCTCTCTCTCTCTCTCTCTCTTTTATCACCTGCAGTCAGTGGCCAGGCACTGCTCAGCTCGTCATCGATTGGCTAGGCTGGGAGGTGGGCGGGGCCTGCTCTAATGCATCACACACGTACCAGCGCAGCAGGATAGTAACACCCCCTTCCTCTCTCTCTCTCTCTCTCTCTCTCTTCTATCTCTCTCCCTCCCTCCCCCTCTCTCATTCTCTCCCTCTCACACCATCTCTCACACATTGAGCCGAGCGCAGACTGCAGCAGAACGCTCAGACGCTAGCTTCCTCCTCCTCTCTCTACCAGAGGAACAGGAACTACAGCGAGCCAGGGGGAGAGAGAGAGAAAGAGAGAGAGAGAGAGAAAGTGGGTTCCCCTCTGGGAGAGAGAGAGAGAGAGATAGCAAGAGAGAGTGTGTTTCCCTCTGGGAGAGAGAGAGAGAGAGAGAGAGAGAGAGAGAGAGAGAGAGAGAGAGCGAGAGAGAGAGAGAGAAACGTCTGGTGGATTGACCGAGGAAGACCTGCAGTGGGTGAGTGTGTGCGTGTGTGTGTGGGTGTTGCTGTGCTATGGCTTGAGTTTATGTATATGTGTGTGTGTGTGTGTGTGTGTTCACTGCAGAAGCAATAGCAGCAGCACTGCAGATACACAGGCCAGTTCCACCACTCATTCCTCTATCTCTCTCTCTCTCTCTCTCTCTCTCTCTCTCTCTCTCTCTCTCTCTCTCTCTCTCTCTCTCTCTCTCTCTCTCTATCTCTCCCCTCCCCCTCTCCTCCTCCTCACCACTCCTTACCTCTCCTGTTTGCTGCCGGAGTCTCCATACATACTGAAGTAGGCATCCATGGCTTGTATGGCTGCAGAACCTCTGTATATGGCTCATTGTGTGTTCCATCGGGCCTCGGCTGTGTGTGTTCGCAGCAGAACAGAACAGAACAGAACAGAACAGTTTTGAGTGTGTGTGCGTGTGTGTGCCTGTGTGTGTGCGTGTGTGTGTGTGTGTGCGTGTTTGTGTGTGTGTGTGCGTGAAAGGGCTGCAGAATGTGAGGCTTTCATTTATCTCATGTGTCAAACTGATAGCTCCACTGCTGTGCTCACCTCGCAAATAAATCAAACACACCATCACTAGTAGAGAGGCTGGACACCGCATCTAGCACGCACATGCACACACACACACACACACACAGACACACACACACACACACACACACACATACACACACATTTCCTGCTCATATATGTCCATCTTGCTAGCGTTTGTTGTCTATTTTAACATGGGAGTGATGCACTTGGTTGGTTCTGGGATGCATTTCAGTGGACTCAAAGCAACCCCACCCTTCTGGCTCCCACCCCCTCCTCCTCCTCATCCTTCTCCCTTACCCACTCTCCTCGAATGCCCTCAATTGGACCCCCCCCCCCACCCCCCCCCCCCCCCCCCACCACCCTCCACATTTCCCCCCCCCCCCCCAGAAGGGAAGATGGTGGACTCTGCTCTGCTGTGCTGAGGACCTGACAGGCGAGCCGGCGGGAGGCAACAGTAGCATCAGCAGCATGGGCTCTGCTCAGACCGACAACCCCACCACCACCACCACCACCACAGCCTCCACCTCCTCCACCTCCTCCACCTCCACCTACTCCTCCACCATCGTCGTCACCTACCAGCCAGAAGCGACATCACGCGGCCTCCCCGAGACAGGAGCCTCCACCCACGGCCCCTCTGATGGGCGAAGACACTAACGCCGACGCGCCGACGCTCCCCCACCAGCACCACCACCGCGGCTTCCTCCCCGACCACAACTATGTGACCGAAGGTGAGGCTTCAGGTCAGACCCGGGATGGGAGGGTGGAGGAGGAGGTGGGGTGGGATGGGTTAAGGTAGAGGGGATGTAGTGTCTAAGTCACGTCTCTGTGTGTGGTGTGTGTGTGTGTGTGTGTGTGTGTGTGTGTGTGTGTGTGTGTGTGTGTGTGTGTGTGTGTTTAACATGGGCGTGAGGGCTGTTATTCCTTGCAGCGTTGGTCTGGCAGGAATATGGAGGATATATTTGATAAACAGTTGGTG
>JACYXH010000429.1:375000-377500 GCA_026745465.1 Lota lota | reverse complement strand
CTCATAATCTCTTAAAATCGCTTTCTTCCAGAAATCTGTGCAGAATTCATAAATTAATTCAACTGATAATGAAATCCACATCCAATGAAGAGTCTCTGGAGCTAACGGTGGCGTTTCATTCATTTGAGCAAGAGGTTCAGTCTCTTGCTTAACATGCAGTCTGATGTATCGGTGTAAATTGGGCATGGGAGAGTGCTGCCGGCGCTGTGTGTGATGTTGGTTTGTTTATGACCGGTAACCATTAGCTCCATGCTAGCGTGGCTCCGATGTGATGTTGTGTTTGCTTGGAAGAAACGACCGCTTGCTGGGCAATTTTTAAATAGACTCTACACGCACACATACACATATTCACACAGGCACACAGAAACACAGACACACACGCACACACAGATATGCATACATGCATGCTCACACACATGCACCCACGCACACACACACACACACACACACACACACCAACATACACACGCACAAATATAGACACACGCACACACAAACACACACACACACGCACACACACATACACAAGCACAAATAGCCACCCACACACACACACACACACAACAACACATTTGTGCACAAACACATGAGGGTTGGAAGGACCCCCCGCTGAGTGCTGGGTTGTTCTGGCTGTTAAGGGCTGTGTGGTCGTGGCAGGGCTTTGAGGCTCCATGTTTACCCAGACTTGAGATCTATGATTGAGGCGGTAGGACGTCCACCGCGGCCGCTCCACTCCCTCTAGTAGCCTATTAGAGAGCAAGAAAAGAATACCCCCTCCCGTCCAGCTTCTCCAAACCTTCCTCAATTTCTTTACCTCACCCCCCCTCCCTCCTCAAAAAAACCCCACCTCCTCTCCCCTCCTCTCCACTCCCTGTGCCTCCCTTCGACTTCCCCTCCTCTCCCATCCCCTCTCCTCCCTTCATCACACCCTCCTCACCCCTCCCCTCCCTTCGCCTCCCAATCCTCTCCCCTCCCCTCCCTTCGCCTACCCCTTCCCTCCCCTCCCTTGCCCCCCTCCTTTCCCCTCCCCTTCCTTTTCGTCCCCCTCCTCTCCCCTCCCCTCCCCTCCCTTCGCCTCCCTCTCCTCCTCCTCCTCCTCCTCCTCCTCCTCCTCCTCCTCCTCCTCCTCCTCCTCTCCTCTCCTCTCCTCTCCTCTCCTCTCCTCTCTTTCCATTTCTCTCTTCTCTTTTCGTCTCTGCTACATTTGCTTTTGCTACCCAGACCCTCTGTTTTGAATTCTCAGTCAGAGCCCTACTCTCTTTCTTTGAGAGTGGAATTGTGTGCACATACATCTGTGTGTGTCTGAGTGTATATGGCTTGTGTGTGCACGTATGTGCTTGTAATATCTTAACTGTATTCCGTTTACATGTTGTCATCATCACTTTTGTTCTGTTTTGTCAATGGTACCTAATGGATGTGTACATACTGCCTGCTGTGTGTGTGTGTGTGTGTCTGTGTGTGTGTGTGTATGTGTGTGTGTGTGTGTGTGTGTGTGCATTCACAGTGTTATCGACCAGTGTAGCAATGAGTCAGAGAGAACACCTGATGCTAATGGGTTGCCTGTGGGAGACACAGTGCTTTTTCTAGCTAGCTTACAAACACACACACACACATACACACACACACAAACACACACACACACACACGCACACAAAGCGCGAAGCATCAGTGAACTAGCTGAAGATGACAGTGTCTATACTGGATGTTCTCAAGGGGAATCTGTTGTTCATTGTACCATTCACGTGCGAGAGAGGGAGATAAATAAAGGGAAAGAGAGAGAGTGAAAGAGAGATGGAGAAAACAAAAGAGAGAGCGACACACACACAGGGAGATTGTGTTCTGGAGTGACTTGCACTCTTGTCTGACTGCTTTGGTTTGGGGCTCTGTTTATTCTATTTGACTTCCTAGCTTCATAGGGTTGTTGTATTTATAGCATCATAGCTGTGGCTGAACATATTGGCTAGTGGGCTAGTCCTATGTGGCATGGCTTATTGCATCATCATAAAACATTTTCTCTGCTAGTGAGCGAACAAAGCAACACAAACACTCTGTAATTATGGGTGGGATTGATGAATTCCACTTCCTCCCTCTGTAGAGCGGCGTACAGGCTGGCACTCACGGCCACTACTACCACGCCACGGATAACGGCTGGCTCTGCCTGTTACCATGGCAATGCTTGTTCACCATTCCAATGTGTGAGAGAGAGGAGAGAGAGAGAGAGAGAGAGAGAGAGAGAGAGAGAGAGAGAGAGAGAGAGAGAGAGAGAGAGAGAGAGAGAGGTGGTGGGGGTGGGGCAGGGGGTGATGGAGGCAGGGGTGGGGGGTTGCAAAAATAGAACACTTAACATGGAGGAAATGGAAGAAATAGAGAGATGGGAACAGGAAATTAGGGTGGGGGGGGGGAGTCATTGAAGGTTGACATGAGTGGCTGGAGAGGGAATTGCCAGCAAAGAGTGATGAAGCCACACATTGATAGAGAGGAAGAAAGAGAGAGAGAGAGA
>JACYXH010000429.1:367500-372500 GCA_026745465.1 Lota lota | reverse complement strand
CCCACTTCCTCCTCTCCACCAATGGTATGGTCACTTCGTCCACAGACACACACACACACACATACACACACATGTACACACACACGCGCACAGGCAAACACACCCACACAACCACATGTACGCACCCACATGGGTAAACACACACACGTGCGCACAGACACGCGCGCGCACACACATACAAACATGCAAGGCATGTGTGTCTGCGTTATCATGCAGACACACTCATATCAAGTGTGCATGCGTTATCATTCACTCACACATATACATGGTCATACACAAACACACACTCACAAACACACATTTGTTTATATGAGGAGGACACCAGAGATGGTACTGCAATATCAAAGCTTTAATAACTGGTCAAGTCTCATTTCACAGCAGCTGGGAGATGCAATAAGACAGTGAATAAGAAGCTGATGTTAGCTCTGAGGTAGCTTTGGTTTCTAAGTTCTCAATTATTAAAATATATGATTTGAATTATTGATCCCAGTGTTTAGGGCTGATCTCTCAGCAATTATGAAATGGCCAGGACATATTTAAGCTGCAGGTTGCAGAGATGTTTAGAGATTTAGACAAATTTGCAAAGAAGTGTTCTGTGTTTTGTTCCGAGGAGAGAGCAGCTGACTTGATCGATACACATTGACGTTTACTGGCATTTGGAATCAGCCCCAGCCTCCTGTAGATCCCCCCGATCAATTTGTATAAGTGCTTTATTATTTATGACTGAGCCAATGAAGATTTCAAGACCTGCATTAGCACATACAGCTGTTCCTCCTCTGAAAGCCCACATGCTGTAAAATATACCAGCAGCTCCACAACACATCCCCTTTGACTCGTGTGCATGCTGCTGTCTGAGAGTTTACATTTCTGCATACATTTGTGTTATAGTATACTTTAAAGAAATGCTTAATTATTTTCTTTTAGGTGATACATTGTTTGTGTATTTATAGGGTGTGAATGCATTTTTGGATCAACCGCTTGTATTTTCTGCTTTTGATATATTGCTACAGGCTTCTATTGTAAAATAGATTTAAATCTCAATTAGACTTCCTGTTTAAATAAAGGTACGCTCATTGTATCAGTCTGTTATTGTCATTAGCCTAGATAACACAAGAGTCTCGTGTGTTCAGTATTCTTTAATGACGTCATATTCAAGACGGAACCTATAACCTATAACCCCTATCACAACAGATGAACATTGTCTGGGAATTGCCCTTGCCCTGTCAAAATGGCTGTGTGTAGCCCCCATGGTTTGTCCCTTCCCACTGTCTCCCAGACAAGACCATCAAACTGTGGAAGGTGAGCGAGAGAGATAAGCGGCCGGAGGGATACAACCTGAAGGATGAGGAAGGTCGAATCAAGGACATCTCCACCGTCACCTCCCTACAGGTACCTGTCTGTCTATCTGTCAGTCACCTCCCTACAGGTACCTGTCTGTCTATCTGTCAGTCACCTCCCTACAGGTACCTGTCTGTCTATCTGTCAGTCACCTCCCTACAGGTACCTGTCTGTCTGTTTGTCTGTCTGTCTGTCACCTCCCTACAGGTACCTGTCTGTCTATCTGTCAGTCACCTCCCTACAGGTACCTGTCTATCTGTCTGTCACCTCCTTACAGGTACCTGTCCGTCAGTTTGTCTGTCTGTCTGTCTGTCACCTCCCAACATTTACCTGTCTGTCTGTCTGTCTGTCCCCTCCCTATAGGTACTTGTCTGTCTGTCTGTCTGTCTGTCTGTCTGTCTGTCTGTCACCTCCCTACAGGTACATGTCTGTCTGTCTGTCTTTCTATGTATCTATCTATCTCCACCGTCACCTCCCTACAGGTACCTGTCTGTCTGTCTGTCTCTCTGTCTGCCCTTCTGGCCTTCTGTCAGTTTTATTTATTTATTTATCCATCTATCTATCTATCTATCTATCTATCTATCTATCTATCTATCTATCTATCTATCTATCTATCTATCTATCTATCTATCTATCTATCTATCTATCTATCTATCTATCTATCTATCTATCTATCTATCTATCTATCTATCTATCTATCTATCTATCTATCTATCTATATACCTACCTATCTATCTGTCTGTCTGTCTGTCTGTCTGTCTGTCTGTCTGTCTGTCTGTCTGTCTGTCTGTCTGTCTGTCTGTCTGTATATCTATCTATCTGTCTCATCGATCTATCCACTTTCTCTTCTCTGTCTGTCTGTCAGTCCCTCCGTCTATCGATCCATGTTTTAATTCATCCTTACACAGCTATCTGATCATGGCTATCTACTGCATGCATGTTTGCATGTGCAGACGCAGGCTCACATGACTGTCTACGCTAAAACATGCAGACTAGGTAGATCGGAAAACATACGCACGGAAGTAGGTCAGTGGGTACAGATGTGCTCACATGTTTGAAAGTGGCTCACTGACGCAAAGTGTGTGTGTGTGTGTATGTGTGTGTGTATGTGTGCGTGCGTGCATGCGTGCATGTGTGTATGTGTCTGCATGTGCACCATGGGGGATATCCAAGCTCGCCGGCTGTACAGAGTAGCATCATGGGATTTTGAGAGGATTTAACTCATTTCAGTTTAATTCAGTCTGAGATTTCTGTTTATTTGTAAACCTCAGTAGGCTAAGCATTGCAATTCAGTACAAAGATCGGTGTTTGTAACTGTGTGTGTGGGCGTCTATGTGTATGCATGGTCCAACTCACTGTGCTATGTAAATGCTCTATGTGTAAACGAAAACAGTGTAAACTCAACAGTGTAAATGTGATATGCAACACTGCACTTAGTTTTGGGTAAAGCCTAACATGTCTGCAGATGGCTGCTACAGTTCGTTACAGTCTGTCAGTCTGTCAGTCTGTCACGGAACGTCATAGCAATCTGAACTGATTACACAAGATTAAGCTTTTCTATACATTAATGGGACCCTTGACTTGTGTATCTTTGGAGGAAGCTATGTTCCTTCGGTCCTTTTCCTTTCATTCTGTCATATCTAAGTCATAATTAACCAATCAGACGGTTAGTCATTCGGTCTGCCGATCAGTCAACTCCATTGTCAACCCCTCAATAGTCAGTATCATGGAACTTGTACATATAAAGCCCCAATGTGAGCAGCCTCACCCATGTGTTTCTGCGCTAGGTGCCCGTGTTGATGCCCATGGACCTGATGGTGGAGGTGAGTCCGCGGCGGGTGTTTGCCAACGCCCACACCTACCACGTCAACTCCATCTCCGTCAACTCCGACTGTGAGACGTACCTGTCGGCGGACGACCTGCGAATCAACCTGTGGCACCTGGGCATCACCGACCGCAGCTTCAGTATCCTCCGCTCGGCGTGCGCGAGCGTGTGTGTGCATGTGTGCATGTGTGTGTGTGTGTGTGTGTGTATGTGTACGTGTGTGTGAGTATATGTGTCTGTGTGTGTGTGTGTGTGTGTGTGTGAGTGAGCCAAATCACTACAAATATTCCTGTGAACGGCTGCACATGCGTGTTTGCACAGGCGTGGGTGCACAAGTGTTAATTATTAATTGTTTTAATAACATACACACGCCAAACCCACACATGCGCTCGATTAATATTCAGGCATGTGTTATGCATTCTGAATATATAATCCGTGCCATCCCACACTTGCGGTACACACCTGTGCAAACACACATGCTCACACACACACACACACACACTCACACGCAGGCATGCACACACATACACAACACTAGTTCATGAGCCTCTTATGTTAATATAAACAGAACTGCACAAAAACACACACAGGACAATGGGGGAGGGGAATATTTTTCTGTCTTAATGAATAATGCAAAGGCTGCATAAATATTTCAACCCTTCTCCGGGTTCTAATGCAGCTCAATGGGACACACAGACGCATCCCTGGCCCAGGCGAGATTCACCTTGTTACATTTCATCTCTATATGGATTTACTCTTCTCCTCGCAATCCCCCCAAGATACATTCGCCCCGCTGTGTATCTTGTCTCGCCGTAAATTCTCGCCGTTCTGCGGGTTATGCATTCTATTGACGTGTGCTTGGAACTCATACCATAGCATACTTTTTGTTAGCTAGGTATTCCCTGCCGACATTCAGACACAAAACGAAAGCCTGCTGCATTTGATGGCATTTCAATTTGTCAATTTGACAATTTGTCATTTTGTCAATATATACGTCGGTCAATTAGATAATATTTGGCTGCATGAATACGCAGTATCGTATTTCCATTCTAAGAACAACTCCCACAATTTACAACATTCTGTCAACAATATGCATCTATTGTCTTCATATTTTAAACATGACCACATTGATGAGTTTGCGCAGCCATTCATCTTTGATCTAACACCCCTAACTATTATCTAAAACACGTTTAATATAACACACCTAACTATCATCTAAAACACATGTTTTATCTTACACACCTAACTATCATCTAAACACATGTTTTATCTTACACACCTAACTATCATCTAAACACATGTTTTATCTTACACACCTAACTATCATCTAAACACATGTTTTATCTTACACACCTAATTATCATCTAAACACATGTTATATCTTACACACCTAACTATCATCTAAACACATGTTTTATCTTACACACCTAACTATCATCTAAACACATGTTATATCTTACACACCTAACTATCATCAAAACACATGTTTTATCTTACACACCTAACTATCATCTAAACACATGTTTTATCTTACACACCTAACTATCATCTAAACACATGTTTTATCTTACACACCTAACTATCATCTAAACACATGTTTTATCTTACACACCTAACTATCGTCTCAAACACTAAAACACTTATATTTTATCTTACACACCGGCCAACCCAGGTGTGCTGTCTCTGGACTCATGGGGTTATCACCTTCCTTAGTGACCCCCTCCTCCCAGACATCGTGGACATCAAGCCGGCCAACATGGAGGACCTGACAGAGGTCATCACGGCGGCAGAGTTCCACCCGTTCCACTGCAACCTGTTTGTGTACAGCAGCAGCAAG
>JACYXH010000429.1:290000-362500 GCA_026745465.1 Lota lota | reverse complement strand
TGTACACACCTACCTGATCCAGATCAATACACACCCTGTCACCACTCTGGGCCCCAGGAGTCTAGGAGCCTTCTATGGTGACGGAAACAACCCCTGAAACACACACATACACATACACAGGACCCTCTCCAGGGACTAACCATGGGGACTATGCTGGATTACAAAATGTATCTTAACGATCCCTCAAAAAAACACACTGGATCTCCTGATTGGACAATAATGCCTGGTGCAGGGAGGGGGGTGCAGGATTGGGGGTGCAGGATTCTGAAGGCAGGAAATATTTGGAACAGAAGGAAAGTTGGTTTAGTGTCGCTGTTCTTATTTCACATCCTTCTGCCCTGCTTTTGTACACAGCCACACCCTGCTTCCTTAGGGGAATCTCTTTCAACCAAACCTGCTCCTGGTGTTTGGTACGTGCCTACGGTTTACTTTGTTCGAGGAGGCCATGTCTTGTCGTTGTTAACTGGTATTAACAACGCATCAGGCATTTATGCAACATGCTGTGCGCTTGATTTTAAATACTCATTCAACTCGTTGAAACCATGTTTATTTGCATATTCCTGGTAAAAAAAAGTAAATGATGGTGATCACGATGGTGATGTTGATTCCAGACTCCATACTCCCATCCCCGTATCGGCCAGGAGCACCCTCTGATCCCTCCCTCTCCTTGGGGACCTGTTCAGGGATCGTGGAACGGTGCTCCAAATGTATTCTGAATGTTACGGAGCTAACGCAGTAGACCCTTACAGGGATGGGGGCTCGTGTATCAGTCCCCCCCCCCCGACCGTCTACTTCATAAGCTGACATTACAGTAGCTTCTCATCCTGCCTGAACAGGATCCCTCCTCATTGTTTTTTTCTGTTGGATGGTTGGATTCTGCTGCCAGTGAATCGGGAGGGGGGGGGGGGGGGGGGGGGGGGGGGGGGCGACTTTGAAGGAGCAAAAATAAATGTATTAAAATAAAATAAAAGAAATGAAATAAATAGTTCTAAACTGTCGCGCAAAAAACGATGCTGCATGTCCAACTGAACTTAGCCTAGGTGTTAATAAGTCGAACCACTGACATGGCTGCCTTTGTGACCATTTAGTCTCAGCTGTATAAATGCTTCAGGGGCCCCTCCAGAGATGAGGGGGCCAGTAACCACAGATGAGCGAGCTCTCCTACTCTATTCTTTGTGTCTCAGGAGAATGAAGCATGTTTACGTGTTCGGTTCACTCACACACATGTACCTTTTGAATGAAGCTGCCCAATAATCCGTTTTCGACACGTGAAGCTGAGAATCATGCAGAATGGGGAATGTTTTTTGTTTTGTCTGATTAATGTTGTGTTCTTAAAAACGAAACAAAAAACTTTCAAGGGCCTGTATATTGATCATTTTATTTTTGGGGGAATTAGGTCGGAGATTTTCAGTTTCTTTAAATTATCTTCACAAGTCAATGAACAGAGACAAGGACCTGATGTGATCGTCTGCAGGAGAGCCAAATGCAGAGATAGCACTTTGGTCTCTACAGCCTTCTTCATGGATTTCTTTGGCGGATATGCAGAATCTGTTTTCTTTTTTTTAACACAGTTTATTCTTTTATTTCTACTATTTTTTAAACATGTACTGGTCCAATTTCATGCACTGACTGAACTAATGTTGATTATTCACATATTTTTGTGTTAATGTATTTTGATGAAAGAATTGTCAAATGGACAGTTATAAATAATGATTTTTCTTCCTGAATAAATATTTCAACGAAATTGCATCCGAAGAGTTTTGGGACTGTGCTGTTTTTTGTTCGTAATTAAAATGAGTAGTAATTCCTTCAAGAGCAGATTCCTGAGCAATGTTGTATATTAAATGTACAACTCTCTCATACACGTACATCCAAATCAACCGGGGGCCAGACAAACCTCCACACATCTTCCCACACAATATGGCGTTATACTATAAGAGTCCTAGAAGCTTAACCCTCTCTCAGACACCAAAACAAAACTGTTGTGATACAACTACACCCCGTTATGTTATCAAAAGCAGACTATATTCACATACTGCAGGGCAAGTAAACATTAGCTTGTAGCGCCGACTGCTATCGAGATGAATGTTGTCTTGACTAGGACTCCCTGGAAGAAGAGATCTTGTAGCTCAATGGGATCTCCCTCGCTAAATCAAGGATGAATAAATATAAAAAAATAAAATGTCAATACATATTGCAGATAGCAATAATTATAGGTCTATTGCACCTAGGGATGCAATAAGGGGACTGTGTGTGAGAAACATAAATAGGCTGTCCTACAACATGTACATTGGCCATGTTGACAATGACAAAAAAATACCTGATTGTGATTGGTTAAGTCGATTTATTAGGCTAAACTGATGACATAATTTTGGAAACATCGAATGGCACCTTACACAAAACAGGCTAATACAGGCCACCTTAGTCGTTGTAAAGGGAGGGGTGGGGTGGGGTGGGGTGGGGGGGGGGGGGGGGGGGGGGGTGTAGTCTGTTGGTTGCAATTTGCAACCTCAACGCTAGATGCTACAACATTTGTACATGGACCTTTAATGAATGGCTTATAGTTGTAGGCCGAATGCCATGAAAATGAAAAACAAACAAAAAAGGCAATCTGCATCTCCTGGTTCTCTACTGTGCAGCACTATCTAGTGTCGTGTCGCAGTCATTGCACCTTAACGCGTTGACATTAAATTCACATATGTAGGGACATTTGTCGTTAGTGCAACAGTGGTGTGGCCCATTGTGAGCGATGAATACATTTAGAGAGATAAATACTCTAAATAAATGGATCTGGGTGGGGCCAGTAGACGAAACAGGATGAAGGAACTGACGTCATGGAATACAAATAACGATTCATTGAGAGAGTCCAGTTTTCAATGGAAAACTCGTCCAAATTCGCAACATTGGAGAGTTGTCTCCGCCCGCCCCCTCCTCCCCAGCCTCGAAGCTTGCGTGGGTTGCCAGGTTGAGGACCAAGAGCGTCACTTCGTGTTGAAAAGTGGTGGGGACAAACATTTTTAAACAGTCTTCCACAAATGCGATTTCAGACATTGTAATGGGAGGGGTCGAAATTAGGTCAGAATATATATTTACGGTGAGGGGAAAATGGCATAACGGCGCAATCAAAAGGGCATAACCTTGGCTACTACAGAGTCGCTAATACGAACAACTCAGACATAACGTTAGTCATCCATAGGCCTAGAGAAGCCAGTATTTCGACTTCCCATCTTTCCTTAATCTCTGATGACATATGGTCATGTTATATAGTACAGTTAATTTGTTACATATAGCTCCTTTAATACATCTACACAGTTAGACAAACAACGAAGTTCACGTCACTCTATACATGAAGGGAAAGAATCCTACGAGGATTAGAGAAGTAGGTGTGTGATTATGTTCTTCTTAACCCTAAACCTTTGACCTTTATTTTTGGCCTCTGTATTCCACACCCTGTAACAAATACAGCGCTCATGTTGAAGTGAATACCACCACTTCATGTTTGATCCACTTTTAAATAGTTTTCATAAGTAAAAGCAGAGATAAGATTTCCATATTTATTGGTCACAGTGTAGGAATACAGTGATAACATCATGACCTAAAATACCTACATTATCACTCGCGACAGCAACTGCCCCTCTGTGTTATGGAAGCCCTGCACGGCAGAGATGGAGGATGAAGTAGGTTGGGTTCCAGCACATTGTCTAGAGCATGGTACATCACTTCACGAGTTTATATTTAGGCAGGAGAACCATCTTGATATTGACGATTTAAGTGGCAATCTTGAAGATTCTATGAAAATAAATGTCTGTTAAATCGCTATCTATCTCCGAATGAGGTAACACAATGGTGATTGACCCTATGGCCGCTGGATTGCATTTGCAGTATAATGAATGTTACGAACTGGCTGTCGGTTCTGAAATCTAGTTCTCAAAGTTTGTAATCTTTTGAGATTGCCACTTTAAAAGTCATGAATTACTTTGTTTACTTCAAAACACCACAGTGATAGTTTCATGTGTTTAAGCAATTCAAAATACAGTATATATTGAAATGAACCACTGCCAACTCATGATATTACAATACAACCAGGGAAAACATTTTGTGTTATAAAAGGCACTTTCAAAATGACATCCATTGCCCAAGAAATTAAATGTTCATTCGAAATGTAACCACAATGAAAAAACAAAACAAAGTGGATAATTATTTTAATCAAAGGGAGACGTTAATTTAGACATGATTGCAGTGTTGTAATCTCTTTACATGAGACCCAAACTGTAGATATTCAAGCCATGGACTGTGACATAACAAGGCCTGTGATTGGACTGTGTACACACGAGCCTCATACAAATAAAATACTGTTGACCTTTCGGAGCGACATGTCCATAAAATGTCCACGAATCAGCCGGAAATTGTACATACACACGGGGGCGCAAATCTATACACAAATGTTCCAAATGCCACAATGTATTATTGGTACATTATCAGAAAATATATGTATATATAATTAACAAAATGTCATGGTCATGTACATATTTATGAGAGGAACATGGAACATTTATGAGAGGAACAATGTCTGAGTTTAAGGCACGTGCCTGCTTGAATTGTGTTTCGTTACTCAAAGTGAATATTTATTTTATCTAAGGATTTACACACTCTGGCTCAAAAGAGATACCAAGTTTGCATTCCCACTCACACACACACACACACACACACACACACACACACACACACACACACACACACACACACACACACACACACACACACACACACACACACACACACACACACACACACACACACACACACACACACACACACAAAATATATCTCTTCTCTTCATAAAGTATTATATGAATACTTAAAAATCTAAATGAGAAAACATTAGTGTACAATCATTTGTTTTCTTTAGCTTAATATATCAGTATTCCTACCTGTAAACCCACACACCCTATTGTCAATAGTTTTCATTTCTTCCCAGTGTACTGGATTACCAGTACGATTAATTGATAAGCACACTTACTGCAAAAGGATGCATGGATACCAATACCAATACTGGCATCTGATATCGTTCCAGTACTGGGTACAAACAAGGTATTGCAGAATATGCCTAACAAATGTCACGATAGCTACATCATTTGTCGGTTACTATAGCAAGCACTTAGATTTTCCACTGGCTTGACAATGAGAAGTGTTAAGGAAATGTATCTAATGGAGATAAACGGATCATAGCTGAAAGTTATGCTCCAGTGACTAAACATATCCAAGTGTACTTCTATAAACTGATTAAACACTTAGATACTTGGATGAACATGTGATTAAAGCTCAGGAGTCTGAGATGGTGTCAGCAGTGAATAAACGTTATCCGTTGTGCAACCCTTACTTGAATCGACCTCCCAAAACAACAACAACATTGTCAAAATGCTGATGACCAGCTCCAATTAAAAAGAGCCATGAGACCTCGTAAGGTATCCCACACCAGCTATCTTAGCTCAGCGCTAGCTCTCCTAGCTCAGCGGTGCCACGGTCGCGAGGTCCACCTGGGCCTCAGGGTCGGGCTGCACCAGCCGCGCACTGAGGAAGGGGCTGAAGAAGAAGTCGAAGGCGAACTGCAGCGCGCGCTGCACCGAGCGCCGCCAGTCCTGCTCGATCTTGAACTGCCGGCGGCGGCGGCCGGAGGGGAGGTGCGCGTCGCCGCACGACACACAGTGCACCGCCTTCAGCTCGAACACGGGCCACTTGGAGCCCAGCCGGCCCTCCAGCACGGTGCTGAACTCCAGCAGGCTGCCGGCGTCCAGGTGCAGCAGCACCGGGCCGAACTCGCTGCTGGCGCGCAGCACGATGTCCTTGGTGGAGTCCTCGTCCTCCACCACAGAGCCGTTGCGCGTCTTGCGCTCCAGCGGCATGCCCATGGTCACCTCGAACTTGTAGCGGTCGAAGCGCTTGACGTGGCACTCGTGCTTGGCCAGCCTCTTCAGCTTGCAGAGGGGGTCCGTGTGGGGGGGCGGCGCCATGGCGGGGAGTGGCCGCGGCGGGGCGTTTTGGGCCTCTCCGCCCTCCTCGGGGCACGGCGGGTACGCCTCGCCGTACAGACAGCGGACCCAGTCGCCCACGAAGACCGGCAGCAGGTTGATGACGGACTGCGCGCCGTTCTCGATGTCCGTCACGCGTGCGTACTTGAAGCGGCCGGTCCAGGTGACACGGTGGCCCTCCAGGTGGGAGCACAGGATCTGCGTGCGCGCCATGTTGGCCTCCTTCCAGGCGGCGGGGCCGCACAGGCCGCCGTACTCGTGCCAGGTGAGCGTGGAGTTGTACACCTTCATGCCCTCGGAGCGGTACACGTACATCCAGCAGAAGAGCAGCAGGGCGCTCAGCCACACCAGCGCCAGCTTCACCACGCTGCTGCCCGACAGCGAGCGCCACAGCGCCACGGGGCTCAGGCTGAAGCGGGTCCACAGCCTCAGCGCCACGGGCACCGCGCACACGGCCAGGGTCACCGCCATCTTGGCCAGCTCCAGCGCCAGGAAGAAGCGCAGCAGCTGCACCAGCAGCATGGCGGCCATGCCCAGCGACAGCACGGGCAGCGCGAACAGGAAGAGGAGGTAGCCCACGCAGCTGCGCACCAGCCCGATGGCACTGGAGTTGAGCAGAAAGACCAGGCACAGCTCGCACCAGGTGAAGCACACCAGGTAGGGCACCAGGCACAGGTAGGTGCCCTTGAAGCCCCGCAGCTGGGCCATGCGGAACAGCAGGTAGAAGAGGTGGCCGTACAGGACGCAGGGCAGGCCCAGGTTCAGGGCCAGCAGCCCGCCCAAGGGCACGCGCACCAGCGTGGCCCCCAGGACCCGCAGGAGCCCCAGGGAGTCGGGGAGGAGGTGGACGAGGGAGCAGGCGCCCGAGAGGACCTCCATGAGCAGGGCGCGGCGGGCGAAGAGCTGGGCGGAGGCCTGCAGGCTGAGGAAGGAGGTGATGGTGAAGAAGAAGGCCACGGTGGCCAGCTCCGAGCAGGGGATCCACGTCTTGTCCGCCACCGGGAAGGAGAACAAAACGAACACCACCGACAGCAGGAAGTAGCTGCGCAGAACAAGTACAGCCTTTTACCACTGTTGTTTACATATTATTCATCCATCTTTAAGCTTAATGTTAGCTAGAAGCAGAACCCCCAAAGTAAACCCTCACATCAATTGCATCTGAGTTATGACTTCTGCTCTCGCGCTGAATCAGACTGAACACCAAACTATGCGTACAGATAGGGCTCCAGGTGGGTCCAGCCAAAGTTGGTCTCCGCCTGCTCCATGTCCAGACCGGGCTCAAAGTGGGCCAACAGGTCCGTCAGGGCCCGGAAGTTCTCCCATGCCTTTGAGTTCTGGAGAGAAACACGATGCATACTTAGAGATCCCCTGCACAGGCAAGCGTTGTGGCTAAGGTGGTCCGACTCCCAGCTGAAAGGCACTGGGTTCGATCCCCACTGGCCACAGTCCACCTGTAGGCCTCCTAGAGTCCTAAAGGTGACCTTCTGGATCAAAGTGTCTGCTCAATAACTAGTAGTAGTAATAAAAGTAGTAATTGTATTATTTAGTAGAAGTTGTAATATTATTATTTACTAGGATAGTATTTTACAATATAGTAATATACAAGGGATGGTTTCATTCTTCCACCAAAAAGTTTCCTCAACTGTTTAGAAATCTCCACAAAGGATGTCAATAGAAAAAAAAAACAATACAGCCATCCACTGTCCCCGCGACCTCTGACCCGACCCTCTGAGCCTAACCTGGAAGACGCGCAGTGTGCAGATGACCATGGAGAACAAGGCCAGGTAGAAGATGACCAGGGGGATGAGGAAGACGAAGAAGTCGATGGTGAGGTTGGAGATGATGAAGAAGAAGACGAGGGCGTTGACGTGGTGCGTGGGGATGAGCGCGCTCAGCCACTGCATGCCGGCGCGCGACGCCCAGTCTATCAGGGTTTCCTTGATCTCCAACAGCGCGTGCAGGGGGAACTTCAGCACCTATGGGAGAATGGGGGCCAAGAAAAGGGTATGGTCAACATTTCTTCTAGGGCCAACATAAGACTTCTTTCAGTGCTCCTCCACACTCAGTATGAATTATGAATGTATTATGAATGAGAAGAAAGGATGAGGTACTACAGTCTGGAACCAACAGGGGACTAATCTCAGATCCAGCAGTGTTACTGTGTTATAGCAGCACTTCTGGGGGGAGGCGGCACAGAGCCTCAGCCGGAATCCAAAAACTGCAAGGGGCGGAGTTACGCCTTGTTTCCTGTTTCGTCACTGAGATACTCTACCGAAGAGAAACTCATTTCCGCAAGTGGAGGAAGCTTTCAGAAGGGGATTCTGATGATATTTTCTAAACATGGCCTGATTTGAAACCTTTAGACACTTTTTTACAGTTTACTACTGCTGGCTGAGTTTGTGTTCGCTGTTACGCGCTTACAGATCCCTGTCTGATTTGTCGGACTAATAGGAGACAGATGGAGCATACCTTCTGGTGCAGTGGAAGATCGTCTGGGTTCTTCACAGCTTCATCATCGTCATCATCTCCTCCTGCTCCGGCCATGACAGCTGACGGAGCGATGCCCTGCGCATACTTCTTGGTCATCTCCACGAAGTCGTCCGGACCCACTTGAGGGGAGGCTAGAGGTGGGGGAATATAAAACTACGATTGACTACAACTGCTTGCATTCGTAAATAAACGTACTTTTTGCTAGTAACTTTTCAAATCATGCCTTATGCATACAATGAAAATATTGTAGTTGACCATTGCCCAGAATATGCATGCAGCTAACGAAGATAAACGCACAAATTGAAACAATCAAAGCTGTGCTTGTAAAGTGGAACCCACCTTCGCTCTTGACCAGGCTTTCCAGAACTCTCCGTTGCTTCAGTGCAGAGCTGGAGAGAGGGCCCGGCGAGGCTGGCTCCCCTGTAGCAAGAGTACACATTCATAATAAACATGATCTGTTTACAGACATGGCAACCAGATCGCTACCTGGCAACACGTAAACTCACAGTTGTGGCCACATTCAAGGTAAGGCTAGCTATTTTATCGTCACATGCAGAAATCCTATTTTGGGACAAATGTGCATGGCTGCCTTGGTTGTGCAATGTAAATACACATTTAATACACTTACATTGCACAATCAAGTTGAATACTTTTGTTTTTGCATGCAAGAACCAAAACAGATGCCTGCCTAGGAAGTTGTTGTCACGTAGGCTATGCAAAGAACCTGCAAATGTGGTCCTTGAGGATATTTGCATATAATAGGTGAATAGAATCCAACCACATGTGGTCACTGTGGGCACCTGTTGCTATGCTGGTTAACGCCAGCCAGGCACTCCCACGTCATCTAGTTTCCTCTGACAGATCCCTGGTCTGATATCTTTCATCACATCGTTCATATTTTCTTCTTTGAATAATTAGCCATTTATTTTATTAAGTTACTTTATTGTAATTTTATTTTGTTGTGGGAATGCTTGAAAAAAACGTATTGTATCTGAGCGAGGTCTGGTCATCAGAGGAGGAGCTGACCCTGTTCTCCTGATGGTTGTACCTGGTTGTGTGTGGACTTTCTCCACGTTCTCCAGGAGCTCTGACACAGCCACCTCCTTCTTCTTCTCTGGGTTCAGCTTCCAGTACATGAGCAAGGCAGCCTTTCTCACCCCCCTCTCGAAGCGGGTCTCCATGCACAGCTTCTTCACCTCCTCATAGTTCTCCCATGTGATACCTGAGGAACACACACACACAGACAGACAGAGAGTTTGGAAAATGCAGCAATTTGTCTTCATCCCCAACAGTCTTGTGTAAACCAATTTTACTTCCCTATAGAAAATAATACAACATTGATGTCGCCCTTCATCTGTGTCCTGTTCAATATCAACTTGGCCATTCTTGTATGTCTATTTGGTTTAAATTCATACAAGATAAAGTACAATTTGGGATGAATTCAACTTCCCAACCCCAATGTCTGACAAGAGTCAGATAGCTGATCGTGCCGTAGAGCGGTACCTTCCTACCTTCCTAGCCATACAAAGAGGAATATAATTATTTCCTGGGGGAAAAGGAGAACTGTCTTGCACTAGGGACTATATCAGAAGTAGGACCACCAGGGGAGTACCTTTCCTGGAGGCCAGGCATCGCTGCAGCTGCTTGACCGCGTCCTTGCGACCCTGCTTTGCCGCCTGGAGCAGCCAGGTCACCGCTCGGCAGCTGTTCAGCTCCTCGTCCTTCTCCTCTGCCAGGGCCAGGAAGTAGCGGCCCATCTGGGTCACACACACACACACACACACACACACACACACACACACACACACACGCTTAGGTCCCCAAGGCCTTGTGCCGACTGAGCTGACTCATAGCCTTGAGTCCTATCATGCCGTGTGTTCTAGGGCTGCAATGACTAGTCGATCGGCAGAAAATGAATCGAGCACTATTGTTATTATCTATTATCGTTTTGGTAATTTACCAAGTACCAAACATGTACTGTGTGATGCTTCAGAAATTTTAATATTTGGTTCTTGGATAATTCCCCAAAAATAATAATTAGCTATTATTTGAATTTGTTTTGACTTAATAATTAAATCGAAATAAATATGGTCAGATGAATCAACTGAAAATAATTGTTAGTTGCAGCCCTGTGTTCCATTACACGGATGGTCAACGTTGACACATTGCACTCTTAATGCACATATTATGTGAGGTAGAGGAAGCACTTGTTGGCTGTTACCCTGGACTGAGCCCCTGCATCCCCAGACTTGGCCCTCTCCTGCAGCTCCTCTAAGCTGAGCAGCTCCTCTGGCTCCTCTGCAAAGAGAGAGAAACACATACTCATGACTTACTTTGGGACATTTGTGGAAAAAAGCATACATATGCGGCCACAGGTTACGAAAATAAATGAGGATGTTATCGCCACTGAACATGTCTGGTCGGATGCTAATTGTAACCCATTTGTAATCCACTTCCTGATACACATTTGAAACAATTGAATTGTCAAAAAATGTCAAAAAGCCTATATCCCAATTCTCCATCACACACACACACACACACACACACACACACACACACACACACACACACACACACACACACACACACACACACACACACACACACACACACACACACACACACACACACACACACACACACACACAGTAATGTTAGTCTCCACTGAGCATGTGCAGAGCCATGACTCAGCCACAGATGGAAATAACCCAGAAGGGACCCAACCCTCCTAAACACTTTGTAAACTTGACATATACAAAGCTCAATCATTTGAGAGCTAGAATATTGTTGTTGATGACTACATTGTGTCCTGGCATGTACGTAAAGTACATGAGCTCAAGTGCCTTAACATGGAAAAGCTGTTGGAAAATGGGATAAGACGATTGCAAACCTAAATTCATTTATTTCAGCTATCTATCCATGTTCATGTTCAATTCTTTAAAGATTTTATTAATTGATTTGTGAGTAATG
Source organism: Lota lota (assembly GCA_026745465.1). NCBI lineage: Eukaryota > Metazoa > Chordata > Actinopteri > Gadiformes > Lotidae > Lota > Lota lota. Next base: position 351,011 of record JACYXH010000429.1, on the reverse strand, counting down.
TTTATGTAAATACAGTTTGGCTGTTGATGTTAATCCCGATACATGAGCACACACACACACAACTTCACAGCTTATCCCCACTATTACCCCACCCCTATTTGTCTGTGTTTGCTACGCTTCAAATTTACTTTATTTCATTACAGCCCTTACTTTCTTTGAGAGAAAAGTCTTAATATGTAAAGCCCCCACACACAAGGGACGGCAGTAGCTCAGGAGGAAGAGCAGGCTGACTTGTAAACGGAAGGTTGCTAGTTCGATCCCCGGCTTCTTTTAGCTGAGTGTCGAGGTGTCCCGAAGCAAGACACCTAACCCTGACTGCTCCCGACGAGCTGTGTGGTTGTGTTGAGGATTGTATTAATTGGATTGGGGAGACTTAGAAGTCTCAAACGGAGGAATGTTGAGGATTGTTAACCAGTTAGATATGGTTTCGTCTCATGCTGTTTTCCCCCCCCCTGCCAGAGCCCTGTCTCTGACCCCTACTGTTAGTTGATGACACCTTTTCCTTGCCCTCACGCCCCTCCCTGCCAGATCCCTTTCTCTGACCCCCAGTTTTAGTTGATAAATATGTTTCACCTTCATCCTGTTATTAATCCCCCTCCCTGCCAACCATCTGTCTCTAACCCCCCTTTGTTCTTAAAGCAATTGATCAACGGAGCAACCGAGGGGTTGCTATTAATATCAAATGGCCCTTCTTTTGTCTTACAGCCCAAAAACAGATCCCTGTCTCTGACCCCCACTTTTAGTTGATTTATGTGTATTTACCTTCCTTCTGTTATTAATCCCACTCCCTGCCAAACATTGGTATTAATCCCCCTCCTTGCCAAACATCGGTCTCTATCCCTCCACTACCCTTGAGGAGTTGATCAAACATTTTGTGTATTCACCTTCATCCTGTTCTCATCCTCCTCCCTGCCAGACGTCTGTCTCCAACCCCAACTGGCCCTTCCCTTGTCTCACAGCCCAACGACAGTCCCCCTCAGACCAACAGGTCGGGGGCCCATCTTGCCCAGGTATCACACCCTGCCAAATGTTTAGCCTAGAGAGGGGGTAGGTGGTTTGTGATTGGCTTGATTTGAATAACGGTAACCCAATAGGAATCTGTGGGTTACACCTTTTTGTATAATAACAGGTACTGATTGGAGGTAACTGAGAGCCCCCCCCCTTTGTCATGTGCTTTACGATACTGTGTTTTGCGATGAATGGACAACAATAATGGGAGAAGAACAATAGGAGACCACCCAGGATTAACACGCAGGAAGCAGAGAAAATAGGTAACCACGGAAGGACTCTGGTGGTTGTTTTGGGTATCCTGCGTGATCCGACGAATAAAGTGTTGAACGTGAAGTACTGACTCCGCAGTTTTTGGAAGAATCGGGCTTGGAAACTTGCCCTGGATTGAATCTTAACTTCTACAGGTGACACCGCCGTTGGTGTGTGAATGTGTGTATGAATGGTTGTAAGTTGCTTTGGACAGAAGCGTCAGCTAAATGCCCTAAAAATAAAAACGACATATAATTCAAAGGCCAAAGAGTTAGGTTTCACACTTCCAACTCATAAGCTATATTTTGCAGGAAACAAAGTCACTGTTGGTGCTAGAGATGCAACAAAGCAGGATAGGCTTTCCCAGAATGGCTAAGAGCTCCGTCTAAACTCCGTCTGGTGAAAGATGAGGCTGCCAGGAAGGAAGCTGGGGAAAGATTGCCACCAATCTTTGGTGGCAATCTTTATTGTTCCATAAAGTCAGCAACTTGGGTCTTGTTGGGTCGCTACATGATGAATAGTTATTTTTACTGCTTTAGCCAGTTAGTAGTGTATTTTATTCACAGTGACTTTTAGAGAATTCAACTAGAAGTATGGGCTACGTTTCTTGCTCAAGGGTTCCTACAGGGTTGATAGGACATTGGGGATCAAAGCCAGAGTTGAACACTCAAGCCACAAGACTATCAAGACTAAAATATAAACCAGTGCTCTGCATTGAAATGGGTAAAACTAGGAGCAGGAAGCTTCTCGTTTGCAAATGTTTTGCGCAAGAGGAAGATGTGTATGTGTAAGATGTGTGTGTGTGTGTGTGTGTGTGTGTGTGTGTGTGTGTGTGTGTGTGTGTGTGTGTGTGTGTGTGTGTGTGTGTGTGTGTGTGTGTGTGTGTGTGTGTGTGTGTGTGTGTGTGTGTGTGTGTGTATGATAACATGTTCCTCACCTGGTTCAGAGATGGAGGCTGAGCGTGAGGGAGATGCTCCGGCACCAGCTGGCCCAGGCGAGGCCCCGGAGGCTGGGCTCCCCGTAGAGGCTGCATTGAGCTGAGACCGGCCCAGCTGAGACAGGCTCCTGGATGGCTGGCGGAGAGGGGACACAGAGGGAGTGGAGAGGGACCGAGAGGGGGGAGAGAGAACGGGGGAGGCCCGAGAGGAGGAGCCGGCGGACAGCGGAGGCGAGCGGGAGGCCGGACCGGTCGATATGCCCGCCCTGGGCTGGGGGGTCGTGGGCGTGCTTGGGCTGGATGATCTGGCAGTGGCTGGGGATGAAGAGGAGGATGAGGAGGATAAGGCAAAGTTCTGGGAATTGAGGCCGTCGGGCGGTGACGGTTCCATGTCTGAATGAAAGAAGAAAATTATCAAAACGTTAATGATTTCAGGTCAAAATCATAAATTATATTTGCCATGATCACACAGTAGCTAGTAGTTCATGACTGCACTTTGCTGCTTACCACCTGAAACCAGGAAAACCACCATAGTGTTTCATTAGATACAGTATCTCACAAAAGTGAGTACACCCCTGACATTTCTGTAAATATTTGAGTATATCTTTTCATGTGACAACACTGAAGAAATGACACTTTGCTACAATGTAAAGTAGTGAGTGTACAGCTTGTATAACAGTGTAAATTTGCTGTCCCCTCAAAATAACTCAACACACAGCCACTAATGTCTAAACCGCTGGCAACAAAAGTGAGTACACCCCTAAGTGAAAATGTCCAAATTGGGCCCAATTAGCCATTTTCCCTCCCTGGTGTCATGTGACTCATTAAGTGTTACAAGGTTTCAGGTGTGAATGGGGAGCAGGTGTGTTAAATTTGGTGTCATCGCTCTCACACTCCCTCATACTGGTCACTGGAAGTTCCACATGGCACCTCATGGCAAAGAACTCTCTGAGGATCTGAAAAAAAGAATTGTTGCTCTACATAAAGATGGCCTGGGCTATAAGAAGATTGCCAAGACCCTGAAACTGAGCTGCAGCACGGTGGCCAAGACCATACAGCGGTTTAACAGGACAGGTTCCACTCAGAACAGGCCTCGCCATGGTTGACCAAATAAGTTGAGTGCACGTGCTCAGCGTCATATCCAGAGGTTGTCTTTGGGAAATAGACGTATGAGTGCTGCCAGCATTGCTGCAGAGGTTGAAGGGGTGGGGGGTCAGCCTGTCAGTGCTCAGACCATACGCCGCACACTGCATCAAATTGGTCTGCATTGGCTGTCATCCCAGAAAGAAGCCTCTTCTAAAGATGATGCACAAGAAAGCCCGCAAACAGTTTGCTGAAGACAAGCAGACTAAGGACATGGATTACTGGAACCATGTCCTGTGGTCTGATGAGACCAAGATAAACTTATTTGATTCAGATGGTGTCAAGCGTGTGTGGCGGCAACCAGGTGAGGAGTACAAAGACAAGTGTGTCTTGCCTACAGTCAAGCATGGTGGTGGGGGTGTCATGGTCTGGGGCTGCATGAGTGCTACCGGCACTGGGGAGCTACAGTTCATTGAGGGAACCATGAATGCCAACATGTACTGTGACATACTGAAGCAGAGTATATATACATATAGGGTACTGGGTTTGATCCCCAACATCTAACGCTTACCTGTAGGCATACTAGAAAAAGATACCTCAGCTGAATCCATCGGGATTCACTGTAATCGCTGACGATAATAAAATGTTGAATGAAGCAAATTGCTTGATGTAAAGCATGCAGTGACGTAATCGTCCACAGTGTGGCAGACGGAGTCATAGGAGTTTGGAGTCCGTATCTATCATCACCTTCTCACTATCTATCTATCTATCTATCACAGGGACAGCACTGTCCCTGTGATATACTCAAATATTTACAGAAATGTGAGGAGTGTACTCATTTTTGTGAGATAATGTATATATTCTGTCCTCCATACTCTCAGGTGTGATATACAAGTCTGTGTTAAGGCTTTATGCAAGGGGCTTTTCCCTGGTCCACAGCCGGTTGATCTCCACATCAGTTGAAGCTATATTAAGACCGTGACAATGTTAAGGCTTGCATTGGTGCTTGGGAATGGTGACGTACACTGCGTCCATGAAGGGTATCCCCCATGCGCATGGCTCACAGACCAAAGGTTTCAATGACATTGATTTAAATGAAGTGGTAATGCAAAACATAATGTGTGTTTTTACCGAGTGTACAAAAAGCTAGAAACACATGTTACAACACATGTACAACTAATGTGAGGTCATTTTGAATGACACTGACATGTAAGTGTCCCAATGAGATGGATGGATGTATTAGCGAATCGGCAGAAAATAGGAAACAAAGCGTTATATAGTCGTTGTGCTAAAGCTAGCCTGTATGAATAACAATGTGTGGAGCAGGGGCCTTGCTCACCTTACCGATCAGCACACCAGCTTGGGTTAGGTCGACACAATAAGCTTCTAGCGATGTCCAACTTTGTTATTCAGCGGTCTGCCTCATTCATCCTTTTCACTTTGGAACATACTGTGACACTACTAGCCCCCAGTGTGGACAAACTCAACAGTACTTGGACGTAGGGAGGTACTTTTCGGCTGTTAGAGGACTAAGTAAACGCCCACTTCGTGCTGTGCAATTCATTGGACACAGCTGGTCATCACATTCACTCTGATTGGTCAAAGAACCAGGAAGCGTTATCATTTCGTGAGCATTTGCATCTTCAAGTAGACAACAAATACATTTCAACCAATAGGGTAAATATTATTATATTGTGTTTGAGACGTGGTGTTTGTTGTCTCCGTAAAACGCAATCATTTATAGTGACATTGTTATTCTTTGCCCTTTGTGCTAATAATATACGTGTATGTGTGGAAGTTTACATATTTTCCACCAGAAGATGGCAGTATAGTTCAATGTTGTGAGACACGAAAACAGAAGCACGTGAGGAGTAAGTCAATTATTAAGGTTACACCCACCCCCCTTTTGTTACTTGCAATTTGTATTTAATATTGAAGTGACATTGCTTGAAGCCAAGTGGGAAACGCTTTCTCATTATACATCGATGGGAACAGCAGACGCTGGAGGGATCACTTGATTCACTAATGAAGCGAGAGACAGAGGGAAACTACGTTAGATCAACCATCAGGTTGCAGGGGAAAGCATGATAACCCCAAAAATAGAAACACTAAAGTCTGACAATTTGAAAAGGGGTGGTAATATAAGGAGATTGGGGTCAATAGGTGCCTAATTGTGAATCCATTATGTAAAAGTAGATTAGATTAAATCAATCTAATAAAGATTCTAATCTGATTCTAATCTAATAAAGATTATTTTTGCCCTTTTTTATTCTATTACACACACATCTTTTTATCGCGTTAAGAAATCTATTTTAAATATGCTGAGATTCTTAGCACTATGACACACACACACACACACACACACACACACACACACACACACACACACACACACACACACACACACACACACACACACACACACACACACACAACACACACAGAGAGTCAGCTCTCAACATATATGTACAATATAGGCTGAGACTAGTCCATCTAGTCTCAGTTCAAGTGGAACAGAGCCTTCCAGTACCATTTCACAACGTAAAATTTTATATTTGACCACAGGTCGATTATAACTATGAGATATACTATTAATTAACCTCTGTGACTTGGGCCTGTGCTTTATTCTGCAGAGGTAAGCCTTCGCTGGTCGGACAATAAAAAAACAAACTGCTGCAGGAGGAGGCAAGGCAAGTAACCATAGTAACCAGGGAGTTGATGTGAGCGCATCAGTGGAGAATATGAGGATTCCAACTGTGAATGGAGGCCAGAAACGCCTGTGCTGACCTTTTCCGTTGACAGAAATTGCTTTAGTGTAAATACATTGTGTTGTATTTAAAAAACGTTTTTATATAATAGTGGAAATAAGTAATCTATCTAAAAAAAATAATCTTATCCATCCTTACCATTATTGAATATGATATGGATTGCTGTACTTACATGCAGGCATTAAAGATGTTGCATAACTGTTAGAGTGCTGGAATGATTAATTGGAAAATATGAATGCACAGTGAAATATTGTATACGTCAATACTGTACTCTACGTTAGATCTGATGGTCTAGTTCTATGTTCTGATGGTCTGGTTCTATGATAGATCTGATGGTCTTGTTCTTTGTTCTGATGGTCTAGTTCTATGATATATCTGATGGTTCAGTTCTATGTGAGATATGATGGTCTAGTTTTATGTGGTAGCTTATGATTTAGTTATATGTTAGATTTGATGGTTTAGTTCTATGTTAGATCTAATGGTCTATTTCTATGTTGGATCTGATGGTCTAGTTCTATGATAGATCTGATACTGTCATCTTGACCACTCTTCATTTGAGATGCTACCAAAAGGTAAAACGTACTGCCTCAGAAGTTTCAGTATTGAGATGAAATACAGGTCAGTCAAGACACACACACAGACACAGACACAGACACAGACACAGACACACACACACACACACACACACACACACACACACACACACACACACACACACACAAAGTAATGCTTCTTTCTCAAGCGAAATTACAGCAATTACAGCAAAAACATTTATTTTTATTTTAAATGAAACTGGATGGACAATTCACACTTTAACCACAAATTATGTTTCACCACACTGAAATCTGCCTCTGTATGGCAGTCTGGAGCTAGTCCTTGGGCTGTGGCTTCATCCTACAAGATGCAATGTGATTACGCAAAGGCGTAGTTGTGTATTGGAAGAGTCAAGTATTGGAAGGCTTCACGGAAAACTCAACTGCGGCGTTTCCATGGAAGACGTCACATTTTACTGCGTAAAGCTTGAGGGCGACTGACATTGTCATTGTTCAGGATTTCCAGGAGCAGACAAAGGCAGAGGTTTAAATCAACAGAATACCAATCAACATACCCAAATTAAATGTGTTTTTGTGTGTGTTTGAATGTGAGAGAGACAGCGAGAGAGAGAGAGTGTATATCTGTGTGTGTGTGTGTGCAATTAAGACTTTTTTTCTTGGAACATAACATTTAGACTTCTCTGGCCTGATCGGGAGGGATGAGTCATGGTCGTATAATTACCTTCACATGGAAGTCTTCCGTTACTCCATGCACGGCCAACCATGGTTTACACTATGCTCCATAGTGTAAACCTGGCTTACACTATACACGAGAGCTAGGTACCTCAATCAGAACCACATCCAAAGCATGACAAAGTGCTTATATTTTAAGCAAAGTATGTTTGTGTGTGCGTTTGCATTTCTCTAAATGGATTTCTGCTTTTATCCTCATGCTCCCCACAGAATTCCACAGGCTGACCCTAAAGGACTGGACCCTATATAATTAGTTTAATATGCGGGCCTTCATGAATATGCTAATCTCATTACGCAAATATCTCATGCATATGCAGAGAAACAAAACCTTAAGTGCTGTGTGGAGCCACAACGCTCTAAATCCGCCCTGACATAAAGAATTGAACTTGTACTCCACTTCTGTTTTTCTCAGAAGTGGAGATCGCAGCCCTGGTGTAGCCAACTTATTTCTTTTGGCGTCACTAGTTTCACCTGAGTGTCACCCTCTACCCTGAACAGTTGTTCCACTTGTGGCCCAGGCGTCATGTGGCCTCACCACAAAGTTATAACTGGAGATAACAGGGCTAACCTTTCACTTTGAATGAAAACCTCTGTTAGTAACTCTGCTTCAGACCACGTTAATGTCTCTTTCTCTCTGTCTCTCTCCCTCTGTCTCTCCCTCCCCCTCTCTGCCCTCCACACTCACTGGTGCCAACCTTCACAGCCAAACAAAAAAACACAAAAATGCAATGACAATGATCTTCATCAGTCACCCCACTATCGGACCATCAGGGCAGTGTACTCTGAGCTGACGTCGGCAGTAATCCTTCAGGCTTCCATTCCAGCAGGGGTTGTAAAACCCAACACTCTGATGTCCCCTCCTTCTCTCTCATGTCGCCTCTCTCTCTGGCTTCTTCCACCACGTTCTATGATTCTAGATCTGCCCATTAAAACTTTCGTGTTAGTTCATTCAAGTGGTTCCAAAACTGCGACAAGCTGATGGACCGATGAAAATCAACCATTGATGTTGTGTACATGTTTCCGTCCTACTTCTTGGGTCCATCATTGCATTGCCCTGCAGCCATAGACCGCATATGTTGCTGCAGTGTAGTCTGTGTGTGAGTGAGTGAGTGAGTGAGTGAGTGAGTGAGTGAGTGAGTGAGTGAGTGAGTGAGTGAGTGAGTGAGTGAGAGAGAGAGAGAGAGAGAGAGAGAGAGAGAGAGAGAGAGAGAGAGAGAGAGAGAGAGAGAGAGAGAGAGAGAGAGAGAGAGAGAGAGAGTGTGTGTGTGTGTGTGAAAGGCAGTCAGACAGGAAGAGTGTAATCGGGCAGCTGAGAGTGAGCCATGCATCCTGCGGAATCTGGGTCAAAACAGACCCCCGGGGTCACAACGGAACCCGTACACACACTTTGATGTGAATCCTTCACCCACTTTTGTTATTTGATTAGTCATACTGCCTCAGATATATAATAATAAAAAAAGAGGATTCCCCACACTTGGTCATCCTCATTCTATAAGAGCACTCATCTGATTCAGGCCATTAGATTATTGCATCACTATAATGCATTTGCAGTATAACAAGATGCAGATGGAATTTTCCAGGCATACAACCAATCACAAATAACTGTTGTGGATGTTGCGGTGTACTTCCTTGTTGATGCTGTTAATGGTTATCCCAGGGTCTGTATTTCTCTATATAGGAGGCAATATCTGTGCCATACCACCTTACCACGCCGTGACGACATACGTTTTCCCCGAACAAGCGAGTCCACGCAGTTTCTACGCGCGGTGTCATTCTTGGACACGCAGTCAGGTGTCGCGCTTCTATCACGCTACCGGCGACGCCCGACTGGTTTCCCACGTCCCCGTTTGGGTTTGTAATAGTCTGAAGCCTGTGTAGTTTATCGGTGGATGTATGAAGGTGACGTCGCGGGTGGGCGTGGAATACGTCAAAATGCCAGTGAGAGAAGCGGAAAGCACAGCCTGACATGACTGGAGCATCTTAAATGTGGATATTTGAAGCTGGGAAATATAGCATATCCGTTTCTCTTTCAATAGGCAGCCGCGGTGGGAAATTGAAATTCAAGGAAAGTTAGTATCGACCCTGGGCTAGAGAAACAGCACTGCATCCAGTTCCCAGTGCCACCCACCCTACCAAAGCCCGGGCTGAAACAAATCGCCAACATTTGCCCTCAGTCGACGCGCCAAAGCCTAACCGTCCACTCCTTAACACTGGATCTTCATTTGCAGTAAGTTTATCCCAACAGTCACTCTTTGCATTTTTAGGTAGACACGTTTACAACCGAAGGTGCAGCATTTTGTGCTGTTATATCCGGTGTTTCATTCGTTCGGAATACGAAGGACTCTTATTCTGAAACCCAGGTCGCTCTCAGTGCATCATGATGGTGCTGCAGAGTCGACTAGCATTATACGATACCATTGATATTAATCCAACAATTCCTTAAAATCACCGCGGTTTGCGTCTTGAGCAGGGTGACATCCACTGGGTTCAGTCTGACATTCCGGAAAATAAAACAAACCCGCGAAAAAGGAAAGAGGAAGTCAATATTTGTCATGCTAGTCGTGAATTAAATCGTAATACTGTCTGTGCTCAATAGGCTTCTGCGAAACATAGTTAGCCTTTCCCATGTGTTATCTGAGTCACAATCGGATTTTGTAATGTGATATGGGGGTGGGGGTGGGGAGGTGGGCGAAAAACAGTCTCATCCGGAACGCAGCATCCTCGCCTACCATGCGGCTCAACTAAAAACACACGACGACAGTTAATGGTGCTCCTCAATGGCAACAGCTCGCTCTCAAACGTCAAAGCTTTATCGTCTACAGACACAAACAGTCAAGGTTGATGAAGAGTGCACGGACGCACGTCGACCTACCTCACATCCAGGGATGCTGCAGCGGGCAGCTCCTGTGTGCCGGTGGGGTGTGGTTGGCAGTCCGGCCCGCTGTTTAAACTGATAACTAGTGTGGTGACCCATCGAATGTCTAGTAGTTAGTTACCCAAATGCATTAGCAGTCAGATGTGGTTGGATGGCTAGAATGTAAGAAGAAGGTGATTATCATTTATGCAGTACAAAATACAAAGACGCATCAATGTGGAATTCATAATATTGGACTGGCTGCATTGCATGTTCAAATAGGCCATGTTACCTTGCTTTAAATGCAACCAAATATTGTGTGTATCTATTTTCATCTCACCTCTTTGAATATGCAAAAGCATCTAGGTGTGGATTGTATTTTACAGGCCATCCTTTTGTGATAAGGGTTGTCAAAATATGTAAAACCAAAGTTAATGTGCCACAGTCACTAAATTCACAAATTTGGGTAACACTACTAGCATGAAAGCCCTCTCTCTCATTCATTCCTCCTACCAACTTGACAGAAAAAGATGTAGCTCCGTAACTATAGCTATCGAGCTACGGACAGCTTTGAGACTGATAGTGTGTGTGAAGTGATAAAGGGGTGTACAGAAAAACTAAACTCGGATCATAAGAGGGCTAGGACGATGGCCGGTCCTACACCAACTCCAGCATCTCCTGTGTTTCCCTTCATAGGCCACCACTCCATGCCCTGTACCCTGCGTGTCCAGTGTGCATAGCATCCAGGTCGCAGCTCTAGCAGGCGTCTTTATCAGGGGTCATTAATCGGAACCCTGTAGACAGCTAACATGTGTATCTAGTTAGCTTACTCCGGGCCATTACAGCGCAGGATGCAATTTGTGGTCACTCTTCGTTTGGAGTTCTGCTTGCATTGACTGCGGCACAGAACGTGAAGTTGGTTCAGTTGGTGACATCTTTTATTTTTTATGTGTGTTTCAAAGCTGTACTGCCTCGTTAAAACATAGCACCTACATCGATTTGTAATCTGCGTTAGCCCAACTAAATGCCTGACGTCTAACACAGCTAAGTGGGTATAAATGATGGAATGGGGGTTGGTAGGACAACTCCTCTCCCTGCTCTCTTGCTCCAGCCTTCCCCCCATTTCTAAATGTAATTTATCCTTCCTTGTCTTCATTCATAATCCCATCTTTTCATCTACCTCACCTCCACCACCACCACCATCGCTGCCTGTCTTCTTCAGCAGCAGCAGTGAGCCAACAGGGAGGCTAATCCTAATACCCCTGTAGGCCACACATTCACACATATCTCTTTATACGTTCACATTAGCATCTCGGTTAGCACTGCTGCCTCACAGCAAGGTTCTGTTCAAACCCCGATTGAGGGGGGGGGGTTCTGTGTGGAGTTCGTAGGCTATGTTCTCCCTGTGTTCACGTGGTTTCCTCCGGGTGCTCCAGTTTCCTCCCACACCATAAAGACATACATGTTAGGTTAAAACACCTGCCAGCAGTAGACAGAGTTGGTCCCTGCTGGGAGCCGTGTAAATGGCTGCCCACTTCTCCTGGTGGTGCAGCAAGTGATGGGTCACATGCAGTGAACACATGTAGTTGTGTAGTACATGTGCAATGACAATATTAAAGATCTTCTTGATTCTTCAAAAAAGCACACACACACACACACACACACACACACACACACACACACACACACACACACACACACACACACACACACACACACACACACACACACACACACACACACACACACACACACACACACGGCTTGTAGTTTCCTCTTTCTTTGTTTCAGTTCAGTGGAGCTTGCCCTCTGCTCATCCAGATGTGAACAGAGACGTGTGTGTGTGTGTGTGTGAGAAAGGTGAATGGTTTCACACATGACCGACTGTCCTGTATCTTTTTGAAAGGAGAGATCGTCATCGTCTACAAAAGTAGACACACACACATGCGCGCGCGTACGCTGTCACATGCTATGCAGGCAAGCGGTGATTGACCCAATGTTGCACACATGATCACTTACAAAGAGCTAGATCAGCCCCTCTACACAATTTGTGTGTGTGTAGTGTACGCGACTGCCTGCATGCATGCATAAAATGCTGCTACTCCTTATAGGCCATGATAATTAAACAGGAGATCCTGCAGAACTATGGAGCCATTGGGGAATTTAATGCAGCCTATCACACAGCCTAGCAGCCCTGAGATCTTCTACTTCTCTCAGATTTAACCCCACTGTTCCTTTTAACTCTGGCCCTCAGCAGGATCTAGAGACACTCTGTTTTGGCTATCAGATCCTGGAGCCTGTTTGCATGTCTCTGTGTAGGTGCATGCACACTTGAGTGTCTGCTGTTTGAAGATGTAAGCGTGCACGAAAGAGTGGCCATACCTGTAATATCAGTTCGTTATCTTGGCCGCCAACATATCTCTGACACGCAGGCCTTTCAAGGGAGAATTAATTTAGGTGTGTGCGCGCACATTACAGTGCAAGCTATATGGCTTAAGCTATTTCCATGAGTGCTGATATCCGATGTGTGGATATGCAGTATGGTAGAATAGCTATCTTTAGACTTGTACTCTGTCTGCGTCTCTCCCTCCCACCTGCCCTCCCTCTCCCTCTCCCTCTCCCTCTCTCCTCTCCCTCTCTCTAGTCTCTATCCCTCTCTCACCTCTCTATATCCCTCTCCCTCTCTCCTCTCGTCTTTCTAGTCTATATCCCTCTCTCTCCTCTATCGCTCTCTCTCTCTCTTGACACAGGTGGAGAGTGTTGGAGAACAGAACACACACCATCTCACCCACAGCTTGTTTTAAGTGTTTAGTGGACATGTGGCTGTCAGACTAAAGTCAGCATTCGTAAACGTTAAACAGGCGGCAAGCTGCGTGTAACTTTAGTGTGTGTGGTCTCTCTGTTCTTAGCCTTAGGACGTCATGTTTGGATTAAAGTTAGTACAAAGACAGTGCATACACTTGGGGATCTTTTTAATGATGGGAATTGGTAAATTACGATTTAAAAGGGAGCTCACGGTATTTATTTCGATTTCATTAGCTTTTATGTTGACTTTAAGCTCTTATTTAAAGCCAAGGCATCACAACATGTCAGCCATATTTGTTCAATGTCGGCCACAATGTTAAGATGTTTTAATGTATCATAATTATATGTATTTATATTCTTCCTCACAGTAAACCAACTTTGGAACTCTTTAAAGTCCTTTTGTTTAGTCTTTTGATGAAAGCATGGCTTCTCTCCAGTCAGGGCCGATCTTTAAGCCTGGTCCTTTATGTACGCTGTGCCATTGGTGACTATTCTGTTAGTGCAATAGTTGTATTGTTAAAGCTTTCCTGATTCTATTTCCGTAGGGTCTTTTGATGAGTCACTCATAAATCATACAATCAATTAAATCTCACACTTCTCTCTGTACAAAACGTGGCACGTGGGAATTACCGTCATTTCCATCAAACCTTCCCAAGCTTGGAAAAAGTAAGTGTAGTGTTGACTAACTTTAGTAGTGGTTTAGTGGGGTGTCTTTGTGCTATTGAGGCCTGAGCATAAGAGCTGAATGAATAGTTTATAGCACAAGGAATGGAGGACTTAAACGTGTGGTCTGTGTTGTGCGGTGGTGGACTCTGTTTGCTTCTGGGCAGATGAAGGTACTTATTAACCCCCCCCCCCCCCCCCCCCCCCCCCCGGCCCCCTCTAATAAAAACATCCCCTCTTCCCCATTATTGCATTCCTGGTCTTCCACGGACCATAAACCCTCCAGCGTTGGCTGCTGCTTATAGTGGCTACTAGCAAGGGAACATGTGGCACCAGAATTCCAAATTCCCTCTCATCCCATTACTGTATTATGTGAGTCACTGAGTGTTGAGTCAGTGGGGTGGGGTGAGGTTACTCAGAACGAGAAGAGAGAGAGAGATTGTTTAATGTTGAGTGTTAACAGAACAACATGACTATACCGGTTAGGTGGCTATGTTAACCGTAGCCCACTAGTAGGAACATCCAATCTCATTCATAAAAAACATCCAACGTTCTCTTCGTACCGCTAGGCCCTCAAAGTTATGGTCTAAATCCAGATGTTGGCAGTGCATCCACACCTGGTAGCTAAAGTGCTTTAGCTAGCTATTGACACACCTGTGTTTATACCCTTCCTCGATGGCATAGCACAGACGGATGTTAACTTGAGCAGTTCGGCTACCATTATAAGGTCACTTATAGCTGTGAAACTGATCCTCGCCTCACTTCCTTTGTATTTAATCTACTGAATGAGAGCTGTGTTGGTGGGAAACACAGGGTTGGCAGCATTTCTAGTAGTATTTATTTTGGCACATCTGCTAATTGCTGTACTTGCTCAGCAGTGCTAGCTGTCACCACTTGTGTTTGGATACTACTACCACTACTATGGAATGCCTGTTTCTCTTGTTTATATGCCCTTTGTCCACGGCACTGCTGTTTCTATGCCATCTATGCATCTCTGTTTCTATCTCTCTCTGTCTTGCTCTCATTCAGTCTTTCTTTCTACCATCCTCTCTCTTGCTCTCTAACATGCCCCCTGGCTCTTTCTTTCCCTCTTGCTCTCTCTCTCTCTCGCACTCTCTACCATGCCCTCTCGCACTCTCTAACATTCTCTCTCTCTCTCTCTCTCTCTCTCTCTCTCTCTCTCTCTCTCTCTCTCTCTCTCTCTCTCTCTCTCTCTCTCTCTCTCTCTCTCTCTCTCTCTCTCTCTCTCTCTCTCTCTCTCTCTCTCTCTCTCTCTCTGATTCTCAATGACTCCCTATGCTGTGCTGTGTGACATCACCGTGTGAGCTACAGGGTGATGGGGGTGCCGGCTGGGTGGGGGTTGGGTGGGGTGGGGGGGAGTTTGGCGTGTAGGCTGTGTTAGGGAGCTGGGGGAAATGTAGGCCAGAGTGGGGGCGCATGGTGGTTCAAAATGCCAAAGTGGTTGTGGTGCACTTCAGTCTCTCTGTCCACCCTGACGTTTGGGATAAAGGACCCCCACGCATGCATGCGTACATGCAAAAACAAGCCTGTGCTTCGATACGTTTGCTGTCGTCCATCAATGTGGCTGGAATGAGGAGTTTTACCGGCGGTGAGGGGTTACCGTGGCAACAAATATTGCTGCGTAGATCTCTGTGTATTGTGTGGACGTGTGCGACTGTGCGCGTGTGTCTGTGTTTGTGTGTTCTGGGCATGTTGGAATGGATTGAGATGCCTGTGGTGGTAATGGTCCATCGTGGTGGTGCATTACTAATTCAACAGTTGGCTGAGGGACAAGGTTACTGCGTTACAATGAAAGTGAGTTGGGACGGCAACGTTTTGTCTGTTGTTCGTTCCAGCACACGATTAAAGCGAAAGTCTACATTCTGAAGCATATTTACTTATTTATATATATGCTGTTGTATATACCATTCACTGTGTTTCTTGTTCAATGAGCCATGTTGCAACATCAGGAATAACAGACATACACTACAGTGCTGACAGCAGTATTTTCTACAGAGGAGCAGAGAGTACTCTAATGTCATTAATTATTGAAGTCCTTTTGAAGCTTTTATATCAATCCACAGAACAGCTAAACAGCCAGTTCAAGTCCCAAAATAGCTTTTAGCATCTGATTATTTTGCCAATATAGCTGTTTTGATGGGCCCACATGGGCTAAATTGCTATTTTTATGTCTAGACTATTCTTATATTCTTCTATCCTCCACGTTATCATTACACATATCAGTGCTTAAGGCCTGTCCAAGGGATGCCAGTATCAGTTACATTAAATCAATCATGTTGGGATGGGAGAGGATGTGGAATCAGAAGCATGAAATCTGTTTAGATTTTTTTGAGTTTAGGCTGGCTACTTGACTCAATGGACCCAATCCCTGTCTAACAAGGTCAATGAATGTCATGTGTGTAAATCCATTAGATGTTATTTCACAGTTTGTTTGACTGGCAGTAAGAGGCAAGCAGGTAAGGAGGGAGGGAGGGAGGGAGGGAGGGAGGGAGGGAGGGAGGGAGGGAGGGAGGGATGAATGCAGACTGATGGCTAAAAGGATGGAGATGTTAAAGGAATAGAAAACTCACCGCTTAGGGTTAAACGATGTGAGCATTTGATTGGTGTGTTTTAGGGCACGTATATTGAAACTTTCACCTGATGCTTGGTCAGCAGTGCAGGTCTCCTCGCTAGATGGCTGATCGGGGCTGCAGGAGTCTAGAGGATGGAGATAAAAATCATCATGCTGGGGAGAGGTGGGGTTGAATTCCTCCCTCTACAGAGGTGAACAGTGTGTGTGGGATGAGATGGAGGCAGAAGCCCTGGCCCTAGGATGAGCCAGCCAGACACATTCTCATGCATTGTTGAGCCTCCAAGCACAGCCCAGGGATTCAGTTTTGGACTTGTGATAAACGATGATGTGTCAGCCTATGTGGGTGCGTGCGTGTGTGGGTGGGTACTCTGCGACAGACAGGGGGAATGATGAGATGGAGGAAGATGTAATGTAGATGTTTCTGTTTTTGTTTTTGAACTCGCGTTGTCTCTCTCTCTCCATCTTTCTTACACATATACAGGAGCCTCCAGTAATGATGTAGACGGACGATGAGGATGATGACAATGATGGTGACGAAGACCACGATTGGCTGAGCCAAGAGGAAGAGCTGCACTGGACTCTCTCGCTCCACTGAAACTCCAGGCTTAGAAAACACAGACCCAAAACCCCTCCCACCTCGCTCTATGTCTGTCCTGATTGGGCAGAAGGAGTGCCATGTCTTCCACCACACCTCCCTCGGCCCCGCCCCTTAAGAAGGGAAGGAAGCCGGAGAGGTCCCAGAACATGGCCGACGAGACGCACAGCGCCAACGAGGAGCTGAAGGGCCGGCTGATGGACGCCCACATGGAGCTGCAGCAGGAGCGGAGCAAGGTGAGGAGGAGGGAGGGAGGAGGAGAAGAGAGGAGAAGGTTCCAAAGGAGCTAGTGTGAGGGCCGTTGCCAAACGTTGTCAAAACCCATGGCACACAGCACTCGATATAGGGTGCGCAGCCAATAGAAAAGTACTACTCTGGAAAAGCGTTTTTGAATGGAAGTAGCAGACCTTTTGTATTTTACAGATAATTTCCCCCGTTTAACAACTGAATACATTTTTGGTCAAAGATAACAAACACTTTGTGAGTCCAAAACCTAAATTTTCAACTGGAAAAGGTGAGGTTTAATCACGGTTACAGTCTCAAAAGTGCTTCACACGCCAACACGATACGACAACCCCTAATCTCAACTCTTTGAAATGGCAAGGGGAAAAACTCCCCAAATCCAACGGGGGAAACCTTGAGAAGGAACAAGGAAGAGGAATCCCTGCAAATGAGGAAGAGGTTGATTCTTAAAGCAGAGAGAGGCGGAGACATTGATGATGTTCTGAGTGACGGATAGTCACCGTAGTAAGTAACTAGAGGAGACACTCTCACTTCTAATCTGAAAATTTCAATTATTCGAGATAAGGGCCGCCAAAATGTACGGCAAATGTGTGCTTATCAAAACAGGTCTTCATTTAATTTAATTGGATAGGCCTTCTCAAAGAGCAGTAGATAGATTCTAATCTCCTCCTTGATGCTAGTTTACTTTGGCAGTGGCTGAATCCACCATTTATACTAAATATAGTATCTAAAGTTAGTTAGTTATTCACACACAAGCAATAGGGCATGTTTTGTGCATTTCTCAGTGTTGTAGGCCTAAGGATCTGTGTCTAATAACAAGTTGTTTCTCGTCTCATAAACCTGATTCTATCCAGTAGCAACTCTGGATGTTATGGCCGCTAGCTATTTGAATGTGTTCAGATTCCGCTCACTGTTCAGTGATTAAAAAATATGTTATTACGATGACCTTTGCTTTAGGCGTTTGGGTTTCTCCATAACAGGGTTTGTTTTATACTAAAATGTACAAACAGTTTTACCCTTGCTCGCCCTCTCCTCCCAAGGTGTTTTTATATTACCCTGTAGAAACTGTCTCACCCCTCTCTCCTTTGTCCCTCCAAGTTATAGAACGTAACATAAATTAACTTTATTTGCCCCTAGGGGGAAGCTGTTGTGCACGTAGGGTCGGCATAAGCAATAAAAGTGCAATCAAAAACATTAACTGTCCATACAAAACACGAAACAACCCCCACAACAACCCATTCGTAACACATAACCGATACAAACACACCCACCGCCCGTACAGTATACCCCATCACACAGTCCACGTCAGCATCTGGCCGTCCACTGCTTCTACCCTGTGTTGAGGAGGCTAGTGGGAATGAAAGATGCCCATGTTCTGGCTCTTTCATCACACTCACCTTGTAGGAACCGTCCTCCCTCCCTCTCCCAGGGCTGTGAGCCTCTGGCCGTCCACTCCTTCTACCCTGTGCTGAGGAGGCGGTTGCTAGTGGGGATGAGAGATGTCCTTTGTATTCCGGTTCTTTCATCACACTCACCTGTAGGTCCTCCCTCTCTCAGGTGTGCAAGCTGCGGGAGCGTCTGCAGGAGCAGCGGCAGGCGCGGGAGCTGGAGCAGCATAAGCATGCGGTGGCGCTGACGGACCTACGGGCCAAGCTGCACGAGGAGAAGCTGCGCGAGCTGCTGGTGGCGCGCGAGACGCTGGGCCGCCAGCACGAGGTGGAGCTGGCGCGCGCCATCAAGATACGGGACTGCGAGGCGCAGCGGCTGCAGGGCCTGGTGACGGCGCTGCGGGACGGGGCCCCGGACAAGCTGAAGAGCGCCCTGCTGATGGAGGCGCGGGAGGAGGCCCGGCGCACCTTCGACCTGGAGCGCATCAAGCTGCAGCAGGAGGTGGGGTGGGGCGCGGTGGAGTTATGGGGCGCTGGTTCACTGTGTGTGTGTGTGTGTGTGTGTGTGTGTGTGTGTGTGTGTGTGTGTGTGTGTGTGTGTGTGTGTGTGTGTGTGTGTGTGTGTGTGTGTGTGTGTGTGTGTGTGTGTGTGTGTGCACGCACACGCGTACGTTATGGATTGCAGGTTTACAGTGTGTGTGTGTGTCAACGTTTCGGGGTGCAGGTTTTGTGTATGTGTGTGTGAGAGATTCATGTTGACATTTTAAATCTATTTGATCTATCGATCAATACATAGCATAAAACATAAAATGAAACTGCAGTATCTGTGCAGTTTGAAAACTTGTGTTTGTGGGTGTGGAAAGTTAAAGGTTTGCATATCCCCTCAAATTCCTTTAAGTACTTGTAGGTTAGTGTTTTGTCGTTACCTGAGTCACTTTTAGCTAAATTTAGTATCTGTGCAATTGTTTTTAGCATAACAGACTGTGTGTGCCTGTGGTCTATGTGGGTTTGTTAGTATGGCAGACTTAACTGTGTGTGTGTGTGTGTGTGTTGGAGGGGTCATAGATCAATGCTGAGTCAGTGACATGTGCTGACCTTTCAGCTTGTGGTCTTAAGCATGTCTGTGTTCTGTGTGTGAGTGCGACAGAGGCCTGTGAGTGTGCGTCTGTGTAGAGTCCCAGTGTGTTGTGTTGAGAAGGTACAAACGAACGTGGCTGTGCTGAAGAAAAACAGGAAGCCGTATGTTACCCTGCTTGCGCCAAGCTTTTGTTTTCCTGTTGCTGTTAAAGATAAACAGAGCTTCCATCAACTCTATTGTCTGATGGCATTCCAACTATATTTATGTCTGGGTGTGCGAGGCTGTCTATGTGACCTGTGCGTTTACTTGTGCGTGTGCGCATGAATGCATGTGTGTGCAAATGTACGTATGTGTTGAATGTGTGTCTTTTGGTTTACATTTTAGATCAGCTAACGTTTTTAAATGTACATTTGTAATTCCATTTTGCTTATTTTGTGTTCATATTGTCACTTGCTCATTATTACTATTACTATTGTGTTTTTGAAGTGAGCGGCTGTAACTTCTTAGTTTCCCCTCGGAGATGTAAAGTACCTATCTACCTGTCTAACAGTCTTATTGTCTGTCTGTCTGTCTGCCTTTTCCTGTCCTGTCTCTCAGGTCCAGGAGCAGAAAGTGACCAGGAAGCAGGCCGAGGAGGCCCTGGCCAACGCACTGCAGGCAGACAAGGCCAAAGCAGCCGATCTCCGCACAGCCTACCAGCACCACCAGGATGAGGTGCATCGCATCAAGAGGGACTGCGAGAAGGATATTCGGCGACTGGTGAGCCTGTTCTCTCCAACGTGGAGCCATGATCTGTGAACTTGAGGTCAATGCCCTGATTAAGGGGTTACCAAAAGGAAGTGGATGAAACCTGCTGACCTTTCTCTGTAACACAGCGTTTCACAACAGTTGTTCAGTATGGCATAACGGGTTTTGACAAAGCCACATTTTTACACTACTTAATCCAAGTCCAAATCCATATAAGTAGGTAAGTATGTTACTTACCTACTTATGTAAATGAAGTTTATTGTCTTTCATCCATATACATAGTATATGGCTGAACAAAATGTCGTTCCTCACAGACCACGGTGCAAATACAAAAGTGCAACGGTCATAAAACACCTTACTTACAGAGAAAACATACAATTAAGAAGAACAACATACAGAAATACAATGGCAGGTCTGTATGTATAAGAGTGCAAGTTCTGAAAACAAAGAGGCCTATTGTAACTCCCAACTGGAGGTTTACTCCACCCTATTGGAGGCTAATTGCTGTGCTGGACTCTTTTCTTGATGTGCGATGTAGCTTATCTACTCAGATAAAACACTAAAACCCCCTGCTGGAGTTAACCATTAGCAGCTTTACTTACTCAAAAGCAACCACAGGCTTCTAGGCAACACAATGGAACCCAGTCACAATGAAAATGGAACCCAGTCACAATGAATGTGTGAGGTGTTTATTCTAGACTCATACTTGCAAAGTAGAAGTCAGAAAATGTGGAATGGGAAACAGTGACTGAACCAACACACTGGCAAGTAGGCGAGGCGTGGGCACTGTCTACTGAAAGTTCTGGTAGCTTGGAGTAAGAACATTGGTTTCATGAATTAATTATAACAACATCGCTCCCTAATGCACGTTGTTGGCCCTCATGTGGTGTTTCCTGTGACACACACACACACAGATTATTTCCTCATGTCTCCAGTAGTAGTTATCTTAGAACAAGCTACCAAAGTCTCTTCCCACTGGAAATCCTCATCCTCATATAGACCTCTCTCTCTCTCTCTCTCTCTCTCTCTCTCTCTCTCTCTCTCTCTCTCTCTCTCTCTCTCTCTCTCTCTCTCTCTCTCTCTCTCTCTCTCTCTCTCTCTCTCTCTCTCTCTCTCTCTCTCTCTCTCTCTCTCTCTCTCTCTCTCTCTCTCTCTCTCTCTCTCTCTCTCTCTCTCTCTCTCTCTCTCTCTCTCTCTCTCTCGCCGCCGCCCCCCCCCCCCCCCCCCCCCCCCCCCCCACCCACTGGCTTCTCATTCCTGCCAGTATCATATAATATCGTCTGTCAAAGACACTGTCCCTCTTCCTCTACCTACACCATACCGATAGGTTGGTGGTTTGAGTATTTCACTAATGTCGAGCACACAAATCCAGTAAACTAGGAGTAAATAATTGAGCTGACCTTAGTTTACGCCCTCTAACCACAAGAGATTTAATCTGGATTTCAATGGTCTCTCAACGGGACTCCACAACAGCCACATCACACAGCTTACCCGCTGCTTAAGCGCCACCGTGGGTGGGTGTGTGTGTCTACGCTGCTGTAGAGGGGGAGATGGGGGAGGAGGTGAGAGGGGGGAGGAGTCCGAGAGCATAGGTCTCGACTTGACCTACTCCTACCATGTTTCCACTAACTCTGAATTCCTTTTCCCTCACATTTTCCTGTGTTCGGTCCCACTACCCCTACCCCCCCCCCCCCCCCCCCCCCCCCCCGGCTACTGGACCCCAACTCCCCCAGATGGATGAGCTGAAGTCCAAGGACCGCGTGGTGGGCGCCCTAGAGCGGGAGCTGGGCGCACAGGCAGGCCACGCCCAGAAGCTGCAGCTCCAGAAGGAGGCGCTGGACGAGCAGCTGGGCCACGTCCGTGAGGCCGAGCGCCACGGCAACCACGGCAGCCCCAAGAGGGAGGCCATGCCTGGGCTGGGGGAGACCCCGGACCTGCTCAACAACCAGGTAGGCACGCATGCATACACATGCACACACCACACATACACACACCACACACAGGCTTGCATACACAAACACACATACACGCACACACACACACCCGCATATGCACGTTCATACACACACCGAATGTGACTGTTGAACTGGAAATTCGTACCCGGTTCAACCCGATATTGACGGAAATAAGGTGTTATAAAGGGTTACCCATGCACCCTTGCACCAAAATGACATCATCACATTCTGAACTGTCTACTATCTGTCTATCATTGCGCATGTATAGTATATTATGGAATTAAATGTGTTGTTGCTGACACATTCCTTGCATATCAGTTGCTGAATGCAAAGGCACAACTGTCTGGCACAAACCCACACTGGACATGTTAGATTAGATTAGGTTTTTATGGTCCTCCAGAGAGGGAATTCATTGCCACCAGTGTACATCACATAGAACATTAGTTTCATAATGAACATGCAGCACATAAACACACGAGACATCAGGTCGTGAGTTTGTTGAGGGCAGCTATGGAGTGCATAAAGCTTTTCATAAAGTACAAGATGTAGTTGCACCATGTCTTTTTTACAAATGAAATATGAGTGTTCACACACACACACACACACACACACACACACACACACACACACACACACACACACACACACACACACACACACACACACACACACACACACACACACACACACACACACACACACACACACACACACACACACACACACCCCCATCAAACCATCCTCTCTCATATTATTTTCTCCTTTTTGTCCTCCCATCCAACACCACACCACGTGGTCCCACACCACACCACCCCACACCCCGCCCCCCCATGACTAACCCCTCCTCCCTCAGCCGTTGATGACCTCCTGCTGCTCCTCCTCCTCCCCCCTCCCTCCCCCTCTCCCCCAGGAGATGGAGGAGCGCGACCTGCGGAGGTTCCAGCTGAAGATCGCTGAGCTCCACTCCGTCATCAGGAAGCTGGAGGACCGCAACGCCCTGCTGGCCGACGAGAGGAACGAGCTGGTGAGGAGCGCGCATGGGGACATACATACCTACATACACACGCACGCACACACGCGCCCACGCAAGCATACACGCACGCACACACCTGCGCCCATGCACGCACACACACACATGCATAAACACACACGTGCACAGATGCACACATACCTACACACACAAACAAATGCACGCATGCACACACACACACACACACATGCAAATATACCTACACACACACATGCACACACACGTGCAAGCACACCTACACAATCCTACACACCCACACACACATAAACGTGCTCGTACACACACACACACACACACACACCTCTATACACATACGCCACATGCCTCTACACACACTGACACACATGTGCATGTGTAATTGACAGAGATACTCCCACGGATCCACCCACATTGTTATCACATAGCATGCAGACAAACGTGTTCATAGCAGACACAGGTATGGGGTTAGTGTACATGCATGTTATGCACCTGTTATATAACCAGACCATAGGCTGTATACACACAAACACAGGCTTACATTATTTTGTACATATTTTAGTGAAATGTTAAACATTTGAATCATTTATTCATCACCCCACCCAAAAGAGGGTGCTTGTGCTACTCCAGAGAGAGACAGAGCCATGATGAGAGATAGACACAGAGAGAGAATGATAGCTCTCTCTCTCTCTCACACACACACACACACACACACACACACACACACACACACACACACACACACACACACACACACAATTATTTCCTCATGTCTCCAGTAGTAGTTATCTTAGAACAAGCTACCAAAGTCTCTTCCCACTGGAAATACTCATCCTCATATAGACCTCTCTCTCCCTCTCGCTCTCTCTCTCTCTTCGCACTCTCTACCATGCCCTCTCGCACTCTCTAACATTCTCTCTCTCTCTCTCTCTCTCTCTCTCTCTCTCTCTCTCACTCACTCACTCACTCACTCACTCACTCACTCACTCACTCACTCACTCACTCACTCACTCACTCACTCACTCACTCACTCACTCACTCACTCACTCACTCATACCCCTGTGTTCTCGGGGCCCAGCTGAAGAGGGCCCGTGAGGCCGAGAGCCAGATGAAGCCCATCTTTGAGAAGAGCAAGCGGCTGTCGAAGAAGAACGACGACATGCTGCACACGCTGCAGCGCATGGAGGAGAAGCTGAAGAACCTGAGCCGCGAGAACGCAGAGATGGTGAGAGGAGCTCCGCGCGGCCCCCCGGCCCCCAGGGGTTTATCCTCCACATCTGCTCTGCACTTTCTTTCTTTTTTCTTTTCCACAAACGAGCGGTAGATGCGTATGTACAATGGAAATGTTTTTATATTTGAATTGAGAAAGTGTGTCCCCAAAACGCAATCAACATAATTGATCAAGACACCGATATCTTTCATCACATCATTCGGTGTTTTCATCATTTCTTCTTTTAATCGTTTCAAATTGATTAAAGAAGAAATTATGAAAATGGTCATTGATTATTTAATAATTGAATTTACGTTTATTTTTATTATGATTACATTTAATCTATCCTTCAATTGGATTTTTTCAATTTTGTTTGGTTGCAGAAATGCATACAAAAAAATAAGGTAAAATAAGGTAGCATTTGGTTAATAAAACATCTTGAATCTTGAACTTTATTTTTGCTGACTATGGGAAAGTGCGATACGTAGTGGCCATTCATGGTAATACCTGAGCAAAATAAATGGTACAATCTATGTATGAATGTCTCTCCGTTACAGAAGGAGAAGGCCGCATCCACCGCCTCCTCCACCTCCTCTTCGCGGTCCCAGTCCCAGCAGCCGTCCCAGCTCAAGCGTCCTATCTCGTTGACGGACTTAAGCCACGCCCACGAGGAACAGGAAGTGGAGTTCCTCAAGCTTCAGGTTTCCGAGCAACGAGGCGTTATCGACGAGCTCACGCAGGTATTGATACATCATAATAAAATACACGGCTATGAATGAATCACAACAGGCTGAGGTAGTCTGTTGCCCCTGGCTTGTCCTTTGAGCCATAATGTGCCAGCATGTTCAATAATAAAGTAGGGTTTGGCCGGATATTCTCTTGGCATTAAAATAACCGCCTCTGCAGGAGTCAAGAATTCTTGGTGTGAATGCATATGCACATGCGTGTGTACATGCATATGAATGTGTGTGTCTATGTTCATACACCTACTTGTTTACTTAGAATTTTGAGGAAGATTATTGCAATAATGATGCTTGATAAGAACAACTGCTTTATTAAGAAGGCAGTGGTAGCTATTGACAATTGTAGGTCATTAAGGTTGGTTAATGATGGTCATTAACTAAATTAGGTAATTAAGGCTAGACATGGATAGTTATTTTACTATATGAG
This sequence comes from Lota lota, assembly GCA_026745465.1. Taxonomy (NCBI): domain Eukaryota; kingdom Metazoa; phylum Chordata; class Actinopteri; order Gadiformes; family Lotidae; genus Lota; species Lota lota. The sequence continues at coordinate 325,370 of JACYXH010000429.1, read as the reverse complement.
GTATTATAATCTTGGTAGTGGTAGCCTATAGGTTGCTGGTTTTAATGGAAGTTATGTCTCTGCTCCTCAGGAACGTGACCGACTACTGATCAACAAGAAGAACAAGAGGAAACCCCTAAAACTCACTAAAGTAAGTCTGTGTGTGTGTGTGTGTTCATAGAGGAAACACACATATTTCCAACCAAATATGTGGTGCACCCGTTGTAATGTCTTGTGTCGCACTTCTTCATGGTGTGGTTGTGTGAGAGAGGATGTTTGTGTTACACCACCACTCACACACACACAACCACAGTCACCCGGGTGTGGGCGTTGCCGAGCAACGCTCCTGTCTGTGGTGGAGTTATTACCTCCTGCTGTCTTATAGGAACAGCGTGCCTCGTTTGGTCTAATTGGGCTCATGAGAGTGAAATGACAGCATCCCTCAAAGTTTACAGAACTGTACAGTTGTACCACACACACACACACACACACACACACACACACACACACACACACACACACATATAGGCACACTTGCATCCAGACACAGGAAGATGTTTTTCTGGGGTGTTTTTATATGTTCACTCTCAACAAGAAAGCTCTTTCATGCTGAGGTAAAGACAATAGTTCAACCTTCCGCTGAAAAATTGCATTCAAATATTTGTGAGTTTCTGCCTTTGCATCAGAATTGTCCGTGCGTTTGTTTGAGCAAAAAGGGCAGTGTTCAGATGAGGGGGCAGTTTCAGAGACTTTAATTGCAGAGATCGTTGTGTTTGAGTGGATTTTCCAACGATTAAATCCTGCATCAGGGGAGATTGTGGGTGATGTCTGTGGCGTTGCTAGGCAGGGTGGAGTCTGGGGGCTGCAAACAAAGCTTTCTCCTCCTTCCTCCAGAACCACTTTCTCTCGCTCTCTCTCTCTCTGTATGATCCAGTCCCTGACAAGGCAGCACCGCTTTTGTTTCAGGCTGATTTCTACTAGCTCTGGTCAAGTCGCTTTCTGATTATACCATCAGGAAATTAATCAGTTTAAAGGAGAAATATAGGCACTGGACTATCATGAAACTAAATTTCATGGCCTGTTCTCTTTGCATGGATGCTCCTTGGGAGATACTTCAGTGAGGCGTCTGGTTGCTTTAGTTGCCAACCCCACCGGCATCAGCAATCTGTGGGCAGTTGACCGTCTTATTCTCCATAGCTCATCAGAGAGGGACCGCGAGGTGTGGTGATTGATTGTCTGGGGGTGGAGTGGTACATGACCGATCGCTGCGTTTGGGAAGCTCCTGTATAGATTGGCACCGGGAGCTTTCTCGCTCTCGCTCTCGCTCTGACTCTCGCTCTCGCTCTCTCTCTCACTAGTCTAGTTTCAGAATGCAAGAGTATGTGCTCCTCACCCTCTACTTTGCGTCCTTTATCTGCCTGTGTGCTCTGGTCTGTCTGTACTTCTCTGGGTGCCAGGAGATGACCTACAAACACGATGGTAAGGACGTAGCGGTGGTGGTGGTGGTGGTGGAGGTGGTGGTGGTGGCGGCGGTGGTGGTGGTGGTTGTATTTGTATTTGTTGAGAAAAGGAGGTGAAACCAGATCTAGAAGAAAAAAAGATTTGTGGAGCAGAGGTAGTTTTTTGAAGTTGTGATGTTTTTTCTTTGCTCTTGTAGGGAATGTGTTTGGGAAGACAGGTTGTGTTCTCAATGCACTTGATTGACTTTTTATGGCACTTTAATAACTTTTACAACGAAGCAATAGAGGTTTTTTAATTATTGGTGTAATTTTTTATTTATTAATTCTCGATCTCATCAGTTCATTTTATTTGTATCATTGAGTTGATCATTGTATGTCCTTTTTGTAAGTGTGTTTCTTTTTCTCTCGACAGAGGCATGTTGTGGAGACATATTTTGGATTTGATGAGGAGTCTGTGGACTCAGAGACCTCTTCGCTGACCTCCTTCAATACGGACCTGACCGACCGCACCCCTGCCACCCCAGAGGAGGACCTTGAGGAGGTGAGGTCATCGGATGGTGAGGTCATTGGAGGGTCACCTGCAGGTTCCTGAACAGTAACATAAGAGTAAACTCTCACCACAGAGACCATAGCCGACAAAGGGTATCTCATTTGATATTGCTGATTGGCTTAAGTAATTTGTAACCATTGGACATTTGCCAAGGGGTGACATCAACGGGCACCGCTTCGACCAATCAGATACAGTCATTGCACATGAATCCCTGCTTCCTTACAGGTGGTGCTTAATTGGTTGATAATTATTACTCTTTGTGTGTGTGTGTGTGTGTGTGTGTGTGTGTGTGTGTGCGCGTGTGTGTGTGTAATTGTTGGGGGTGGTGGAGTGTGAAGGGATAAAGGTATAGTCTCTTAACGTATCACCATTTGTGTTGTCCCCCCCCCCCCCCCTCAGGGCGTGTCCCGGGAGGAGTCAGAGCTTCGTTTCCGCCAGCTGACCAGGGAATACCAGGCGCTGCAGCGGGCCTATGCCCTCCTGCAGGAGCAGACCGGGGGGTCCCTGGACGCGGAGCGGGAGGCCCGGGTACAGACTCAGGGTTCTGGTGGTCCTTTGTCCTCCACTACAGATTCCTCTCCTCTTCCTGGAGTCAAACTGAGACACAATGTGGCAACATTGTGGCGATAGATGTGAAGCGTATCTTTATTGAGCATGTGTTAGAACAACAAACAACCAATATCTTAAAAGAAGCATCACATTTGTTCTGTCCCCTCCCACAGTACCGGTCCTAACAACAGTGGACGGTTACATAGCACAGCATTTGTTTACATGTACAGTACATATGAAAGAAAAATTATTAAAAAAAGAAATAGGCAAACATAGCTTTCTTTCTGAAATTGAACTGCAGTACTTCGCCTAGGGGGCAATACTCTCCGAAACACTTGGTCCTACAGAATCCACAATTGGATTCCATATTTTGGAAAAGAAAAGTGGGAGAGGTATCCTGAACAAATAGCTGCTTGATTTTCATCACAAAAACGTTTTTATTTACTCAAACTTACTTAAAAAATAAAAAGAATGCCGACACGTTTCTATAACATGTATGTAGTCGATGGACCTGAACTGAACTGTATTTGGGGTCGACTAATATCTGGTCTGACGCCCCATGTACAGCCCCATGCAGCACTTAGTCAGGCCCCTACGGGTCTAACATCACTGGGTGTAATAACACTTAAGACTGGAGAATGACTTCCATTGCAGAAGCGCTATTTGTTGTATTTCATCCTTTGAATACCATACACACCACTGCCTCCCCTCATTGCCAGCTGTTCCAACAGTCTATCCTCCCCTCTGATTGGCCAATCTGTGCTCTCTCTCCACAGACCCGTGAGCAGCTGCAGGCGGAGCTGAGCAGCTGCCAGGCCAAGATTGCCGACCTGGAAAAGGCGTTGGCTGAGAGGGGGCAGGTAACAAGGAAAAGGGGCGGGGACCGCAGGTCTCCGGCCCCGCTCTCATTGGCCCTGCTCCTTGTCTGTCTGGCTGCTCTGCTCCTGGCCTGGCACTATGCCGACAGGGTGTGACGTGTCATCCTGTGACATCACTTCCTTGCCGTCCTGCCTCTTCTGCGCCTGCATGCTGTGCATGCCTCTTCTCACTGTCCTTTCGTTTGGTTGGTACGGGTTTGTTTACCTTTCGGGTCCTTCTGGTGCTGTCGACCTCAGCGGAGAGACCCAGTGAACACGATCCATACTGAGTACAACCGAACGGAGACTTTATATTTTCACTTTGACATGTGGAATTTGATCTAGACTTATTTTATCTGACAAATTGGCACTTTTTTTGCCAACTTTATAAGCACCGATGCAATTATACTTAGAAACGTTGTGCCTCTCTCCTTGTTGTTCTTTCCTTTCGGTTTCTTCATGTTCACTACCCGATGCCTGTTAGTGGCTATGGTGGCCCTCTGCAGCAACCCCTGTTATGGTTGTGTTTTCACTCCCCCACCTGAGATGTGTGATTGGACGACTGGGACATCAGCACCGCCTCTACCCTCCTGTAATCACGGTAGCGCACGTGTCCTTCTCTGGGCCAATAAAACCTTGATGCTCCCTCCTACTTGGTTCCCGTCTGTGTCTTGTGTTTGCCTCTGCATGTGTGCACTGTGTGTTGGAAGACGGGCTGCTCTCGCTACGCTGTACCATGGTATGTCTCTGATTACGGCACTTGGGTTGCTCCCATGTCAAAGCAGCACACGCAGCACTTTTTTTGGTTTTAGTTTGTTGCCGTGTTACTGATGCGTACCACATTTCTTCCATTTTTCTGATGGCAGGACGCCAAATGGGTGGAGCAGAAGCAGTACTTACTCAGGGCAAACCAGGAGTACCATGAGAAGGTAGGTGGATGTCCAAGTGCTGGAGACAGCTGGTGGGAAGTTATTCTCAGCACTTTACCTCACACAAAAGTAAAACCTGCACTTTCGCTGCAGCGGTTACATTTGTTCAGAATCACACACTAACCCTCTGACGAATCCACCCCCATCTCCATCAACCCAGAGATGTATTTTCCTCTGAACAATTTGAGCTGGGTATAAACGGGAAGACTCATTTCAAACAAAAGTGGTGGCTTTATTTAAAGAGTTACGAAGAGTCCATTTAGCCCAAGGGTTGCTTTTGAACCTACATCCTTTTCCCGCCAAATGCCAATTTCTCAACATCAGCTATAGGCTAGTGGGAGATTTTAAAACCACTCAATCACTTGACAATTCCTTTCCCCGTTGATTGCTTGAAGCCCGAATTCTCTGGGATTCGTTTAATTTGTTGAATCGTTATGACTGTGTACATGTACAAGTACATGACTGTGTGTGCGTTCGTTTGTTCATGGGCATGTGTGTGTGTGTGTGTGTGTGTGTGTGTGCGTGTGTTCTGTAGATGTGTGCGTCGCAGCAGGCGGAGGCCCGGCTGCAGGCGGAGGTCCAGGACGCACGCGACCAGAACGAGCTGCTGGAGTTCCGTGTGCTGGAGCTGGAAGTAAGGGAGTGCACCACTGTCAAGCTGTCACCAGGGGGCGACAGCAACAACCTCACACCCAGACGCACGACTTACATCCAGTGACCCATATGACTACATTGACTCCATATGCAACACCAAAAGAAATCGATATTTTTTTGCATCCATGTGTTTTTCATGTGTCCATATAAGCACAAGGGCACAAACCCCTCCCCCAGAACGAACTGGAATCGTATGCTGAATTGTTCCTTTTTTGAATGAAAAGTTGTATTGCTACTACAAGTACGGCAGTGCATGTATGATTGTTGTGTTGCGATGAAGATGATTTTTCAATAAAACAATAAATGTATTTAAGTTCACCATTCAACCCCATCTTTGTTCATTTTGTCTCTCATTTTGTCTCTCATCCTAGCATGCATGATTTATTTTCCCCTTCCTGAAGTGGCCAGAGTTTGTCATGGCACTGTGTGTCTATGGTCATTAGTCCTACTGTATGTGTGACACAATTTGCATAGCTTCATTCAAAGCGGTCTTTAAATCTCACTGCCACTGAGGCAAACTTAGCCATTTAACCATAATATTTACTTAGAATGTCCATAAAGTTTTTCATATTTAAATATAACTTTCCTACAAACAATAATTGAAGCAAAATTCCCTTTTTCATATGAAAGTTATATTTCCGGGAAGTTACGGATCAGGAAAAATATAACCTTCATGAAAGCTAAAGTAGAAAGGACCTAGGCACCCAGGGGACCCCTGACGCTTCTGTGTTAGCATGTATTCCACCACCTTGTCTCTTTTGGTTGATACCTCCCATTTCAATGTGTTTTCACCTGCCTCATCTTTATTTACCAGATCCTGTTTATTTTCTCCCTGATACCATGTGAGTACGATCCATCCTTTTGAAATGACGTTCTCTGTCTGAAACCTACTCATTGTGATTGGATGGTACGATTGATGAGCCGGTGAGTGAGTGATGCTAGACTGATAGTGTGTCTGTCCTACAGGAACGGGAACGCAGATCTCCGGCCCTTAATCTCCACATGTCCGCCTTCCCTGAGAACAGCATCAGTGCTTTGCAAACCCACTGCCACCAGGAAGGGGTTAAGGTGACTCCCACTCTCACACACTGGTTTAAAATGCAAACCCGATGACGGTAGATGGCAACGTAATCGAACATGCTTTTGACGATCTGCGTAGGACCTGATTATTCCCGAGCTGATGAAGAAGCTGGATATCCTGGGAGACAACGGGGTCAGTAGTTAAACTTGTTCCGTGCTCCAGACGCATCTGTGGCTCTAAGCTTCCAATGTTCATTGTGTGTGATATGAAAACAGCTGTCTGATGTGTGGTTCTATAGAATCTGCGGAACGAGGAGCAGGTGACGGTGATCCAGGCGGGAACAGTGCTGTCCCTGTGTGAGAAGGTGATGAGAGATACGGACTCTAAACTCCTATGACTTCGTCTGCCACACTGTGGACGATTACGTCACTGCATGCTTTACATCAAGCAATTAGCTTCATTCAACATTTTATTATCGTCAGCGATTACAGTGAATCCCGATGGATTCAGCTGAGGTATCTTGTTCTAGTATGCCTACAGGTAAGCGTTAGATGTTGGGGATCAAACCCAGTACCCTATATATACATACATATATATATATATATATGGCCTTGTGCCTCAAATATAGGATTGTTATCGTTCCACCTTTTCTCTTGCTTCCTCCCCTCTCCTGTCCACTCCTCTAATGTCCTCTCCTCCACTTCTCCTCTCCGCTCACCTCTCTCCTGTCCACTTCTCTCATCTCCACTCCTTTCTTCTCCTCACCACTCATCTCATCTCCCTATCCTCTTCTCTCCTGTCCTCTCCACACCTCTCCTCTCCTCGCTTCTCTTCTCCACTCATCTCCTGTCCTCTCCACACGTCTCCTCTCCTCGTTTCTCCTCTCCTCTCCTCTCTTCTCAGTGGCTGAAGCAGATAGACAACACAGAGGCAGCCCTGACCCAGAAGATGAGCGACCTGGAGAATGACAAGGTAGTATGTGTTTTTCCCTCGTTCTCCTCTCTCACAATGTTTTGGCTGCTTTGTCCACGGGGCGTCTTACCAGAATATGAAAACTACAGAATTCTGCTCTGAATTATTCAGATGTATAACTCTGATCCTTATATTGTCAGCAATCAATACAATGGCGCTCAAAGGATTTTCAAATGAAACCATGACTGATGATTATTCACGATAACCCACACACTTTGTGAGCGGTTTCATTCATTCATTCATAAATATTTTTTAGGTGAAAGTGTATACTTGAAACATCTACCAACAACAAAAAATCATACCAAGATGGGCATATGAGTATCGGCATATGAGTATCGTAGGATGTGATATTGTGCCATCAGGTAAGACAACAGGCTTGCTTTGTTTGATGTGTTTTGGCAGGAGCTGTTCAGCAAGCAGAAGGGCTTCCTAGAAGAGGAGCTGGACTATAGGAAGCAGGCCCTGGATCAGGCCTACATGGTACGAGACTCTAGGACTGTATATGCCACTGCTTAAGGTTCACAGCTGCTGCTAAAACATAACGTGTTTGTGCAGAAGTCTAAACATGACCAAGCCGGAAAACAGCAATAGAGAACGCCTACGTTTTAGTGTCGTTCTGACGAGGTAAAGAGTGTTACTGATGAGGTAGAGATGCCTCTTGAAAACAGTGGTGATGAAACACCACTGCTGGAAAACAGAAACGCCACAAGCATGAAACATTAACTGTTTTGGGGAACTCATTTTAATATTCAACCCTATCTAACCAACCACAACATTCATACTGGCATACTGTGTTGGGATACTGCATCTTTTACCTGCGACGACCTCTGGCTGAAAACTATTTATGATGTACTTCTGACCTGATGGACCCAATACACCGTAGAAACATTTACAAATGTCCATGTCCCAAATACAAATGTGATTTTTATGTTTCACTGAAGGCAAAATATAAATGTAAACTAAAACTGCATCCAGATGCTGATGATACAATGATGATGGATAACAGAATATTGAATAATATGATAAATGACTGATGTTGTAACGAGTCCAGTTTGGTGTAAGGCTCATGAGGGCAAGGGTGCAGGAAAAGGGTTTTTATTCACAAACCAGGAAGGGGTGACAAAAACCTTAAGTAATACAACACAGACAGAACCATGGTGATCTTGGTCTCTGGAACGAAAGCGTAGACGTGGTTGTGACAGCTGGTGACTTGACCTTCACACAGTAACCATCACTCCATATGGTTCTCATCACTTGATTTGTTACATGCTTGGCGCTTGTTCCCCTTTTATCGTGTGCTGGTCAGAAACCGGTGGCTCCGTAGGTTTACTGAGCCATAAAAACATTAAAGGTAACTTAACACCTGAAGGGAAAGTCAAATAGTTGCAGTTACCACGGAAACAGATTGTTGACATGAATATGAGGTGGTACAGTGTTATCCATATCTACCATAGTCAAAGTGGTTTGTGTACGTGTTTGTCTGGCTTTTTACTCCATATGGGCACACCTTGTTTTGTGTGTGTCTGTGCATGTGTGTTTAAATGTATATGTGTGCATCTGTGTGTGTGTGTGTGTGTTTGTTTGTATGTATGTATCTTTGTGTGTGTGTGTGTGTGTGTATGTGAGTTTGTATGTATCTTTGTGTGTGTGTATGTGTATGTATCTGTGTGTGTGTGTCTGTATCTATGTGTGTGTGTATATATGGGTGTGTTTGTATGTGTGTGTGTGCGTGTGTATGTATATATATATGTGTGTGTGTGTGTGTGTGTGTGTGTGTGTATGTGACTTTGTATGTATCTTGGTGTGTGTGTATGAGTATGTATCTGTGTGTGTGTGTCTGTATCTATGTGTGTGTGTATATATGGGTGTGTGTTTGTATGTGTGTGTGTGTGTGTGTGTGTATGTATATATATATGTGTGTGTGTGTATACATGTGTGTGTGTGTGTGTGTGCATGGCGCTGCAGCGTATCGAGGAGCTGGAGGCCACCCTCTACAGTGCTCTGCAGCAGGAGCAGCCGGCCGGCCGGGCGGTGGCCGAGTCCATGAGCGAGCGCCAGAAGGAGGAGCTACGGCTGGCGGTGGAGAAGCTGCGGCGGCAGATCCTCAGGCAGAGCCGGCAGTACGACAGTCAGATCCTGCAGGAGCGCATGGAGCTCCTCCAGCAGGCCCACCAGGTGAGGACTCACCCTACCTCCCCGGGTAGGACATCATCCCGGGCTCGTACCTGGCCGCTGCTCCAACGCTGAGTGTGTATGTTTGTGTGTGTGTTTGTGTATGTATATATGTGTGTGAGTGTGTGTATATGTGTGTGAGTGTGTGTATATGTGTGTGGGCGTGTGTGTGTAAGTGTGTATATACGTGTGTGAGTGTGTGTGTGTGTGTATATGTGAGTGTGTGTATATGTGTGTGTGTGTGTGTGTTCAGACACACAGCAGGGAACTATCCAAATGTCTTGAGGTGCTCAGAGTTAAAAGATGCAGAATCCCTTCTCATCCTGTCATTGGGTTAGGGTGGCTGAGTCATACTAGATTGAAGTGGATTAGAAAGAGAGGTGTGTCTGGGTTTCATTGTTTAATTTTGTATTATCCCCACACAATCCTCAAGCAGTCTCGTTGAGTCGTTACTCATGTGTCTTGTTTATTCATCCAATGAATCTAACATCCATCATTCAACCCTGGACTTTCATTCACAAACCTAACTCCTTAACTTCATCACGTTTAACCTCTAACGCTGACAACTCAAACCACAAAGTTCTAACCTAACTTATACTTGTTTTATCCTATTCGAGCAGATAGACACATACTTAATCATTTTTTAAACATACATCAGGTCTACACTACGGCTCTTGATAAGTATTTTTGGCTTTGATCTCTTCAATATTCCCCGGCCTCCGCTCAGACTCCCCTCCTGCTGGGAAGCGTTTTAAAAACGTATCTTCCAATATTCCCGTACCATCACAGTTTATATATTCATCCATCCTTTGATGGGTAACTCGATTGCTGTAGCGTTTACTACTAAAGCTGCATTGTGATTCTCCTCGTATTGCTGAGCTCTTTTTTAACAGCCGTGCTCAGCACCGTCAGGATTAAGATGCTGCTTTGACACACACACACGCACACACACGCACACACACACACAAACACACTCATACTTGCAATTGCACACACAATCAAACACAATAAGAAAGCCCATTTACAATGCTAAAACCACCCTTTTGTCTTCCTAAATCCTTGTCTTTCTTTCGAGCTGGCACGGAGATATTCGCTGAGGGTGGCTAAATGGGACGAATATATTTGTCGTATAGCCAGAACACTTTGGAGGGTCATTATGGGCCAATCTCTCCCATGTGCTTTTAGCGAACCAGCCCTGCCTGGAGCTTTCTTCTCTTGGAGTCAATTCCTCTTCCTGTTCGTTGCTAACCTGGCGATGAGCCCTGGCTGCCATGGCGATGGAGAATCATGGACTGGAGAGATCGTGATTATTGCCAGTATACTTTTCTCCTTCAAATTAATAATTGTATTCTCATGTCTTCAGAAACAGCGGGCTCCCCTTCCCTGTGGCGACCTCACACACACACACACACACACACACACTGTTTAAGCTCTGTAACCATAGTAACCATGTCTGTCACGTATGCCTTGCAGAGAATAAGGGAGCTGGAGAACCGGATCGATGGGCAAAAGAAACAGATCAAGGAGATCGAGGAAAAGGTACACGCCACTCTGTCTCCACTCTGTCTTCACTCTGTTGGTCATGGTTTTACTAGAGGAGAGTGAGCAATCACATTTTACTTGAAACAATACCTATTATACAACTCTTTTTTTTTTAAGTTGTGCAATAATACTTTTGAATATGCCACTCAATAATCGTCACCTAGTTCTGACTCATTAAGCTACATGTTTACTAGTTACATACCAATGTATCACCATCGGTTGTATTATTTCTCATGTTATTAGTATTGTATATTATCTATTGTCAAACCAGTATTGTGCTTATGTGTGTTTGCCATGTGTGACCTAGAAAATAAAGTATTTTTCTTCTTCTTCTTCTTCTTCTTCTTCTTCTTCTTCTTCTTTCTCCCCCTCCCTGTCGACCAAACTCCTTGGCTTCCTTTAGTTTCTGTTCCTCTTTTTGTTTTTCTCTTTAGCTTTTATTCTTTGGCCTTAGAGGCCGCGACACAGAGCGGCATCAGGTAACAGCAACATCCCTCACATCAGCAGCATCACATTCAAATTCTCACGTCCACTTTGTAATGTCATGCTCTGGTTTTCCTGCCTTTTAGTGAAGTTGCAGTGATAATGATGATGATGATGATGATTTTGATGATTATCATGATGATTAACGTGATCTCAAAGTTCATTTGATATTTTACTATTCTCAGGTGCCAAGACGCTTGTGTGACAGGCGAGGACAATACGCATAAAATGTCTTTTATTTTTTTCTGAAGCATTCGAAGACGGTGCAAGAAACACCAATGACCTTTTGTTTTTAAGAAACATGCACTTTGTTGGCAGAAGATTTGAAAATGTTTGGAAAACATACGACAGACCCGAGAGATTATTTATTTTATATACAAATATTTATAGACATGTAATGGTTCAAAGAACTGGAAACTTAGAGAATATATTTGCGGCAAGTAAATAATTTGTACCACGCTGGAACTGTGAATGGAAGAAGACAAAGGGAGAAAGGTCGCAGCCTCATCTAAAGGAATTCTGAAGCCAGGTTACGAAGCAGTGCAATCAAGGAGGTAGAGAAGCAGAGGAGGGGGGACCAGGGAGCGAGGAGACAAAGGGTTGAACAGACGGGGGCCATGGCTGCTGGCAGGCCATGTTCCGGCAAAGTCCAACCTCGTGCCGCTGCGTTTCCACGGAAACCGGAGCATTATGGGGTTGACAGTACGGAACGCTAGCACACTCCCAGCCCACTGCAGCAAGAAGGGCATCGACGTGTGAGAAGAAGAGTGTCCAAGGTTGGTAATGGTCATAATATACACACCATTATTATGTTCATGTCATTGTGCTAGATGTATGACGAGGATGAAGTGTAATACATTTAATTTAGCGACAAGAGAATTCATCTCAATGGATGCTTCAGTGCCCGATGTTAATCAGTGATCCATTTGCTGCAACGTCCCGACTAGTAGTGGGTTATGCAGTAGGGCTGGTCCTTCGGTTGGACGGAAATTAAGGGGAGAGGAGGAGGAGGAAGGGTAACCCGAGAGACACTTTTTCGAGGGATACCCTGTGGTCAGACCCATGCCACCAAGCTGTCCCTTGTGTAAATAATGCATGAGTGTATATAAGGGCTTCGTACGTTTCTGTTGGAGAATAGATATGCCTTGGATAGGAAATGTCCTCTCTTACTAATCCAGACCTAACCTGTTCCCACACGGGTGACAGGTAGCCATTACCTCGTAGGCCCATGTGACCAGCGCTCTTGGACCAATGGAGTGCCACAACAACGGCGGAGAGGCCCGGAGCGCCATCTCCCCCCCGGGGACCGGTCCAGAGGCTGCTGGACGCGATTCGGACCTGCGGGTTCTGTGTGACCGAGTGAAATGTCTGGAACAGAACACCAGCTCGGTCAACCAGTCAGACGGCTACCTGAGAAACAGGTGAGAGAGGATCCAGTGACACACAGACACACGCACACACGCACACACAGAGACACAAACACACACACACACACATGCAGGCAAGCACACACACACACACACGCGCGCAGGCACAGACAAAAACACACACAGGCACGCACACACACACACACACACAGGCACACAAACACACACACACACACACACACAAACACACACACGCAGACACACACAAACACACACACACACGCAGGCAGGCACACATACACATTCACACACACACACACACACACACACCTTCACGTGCATGCGCACACATGCATGCGCTACTACTCTCTTATGGCCCCAGCGATATCAAATGTCACACGTACCTGACTGCTCCGCATGCTGACACAAAGTCTGACATTTGCTGGTGTCCACATACTACAGGGGGATTATCTGATTCAACATCTCACGACAGGGGAAGGTGAGACGACAGGCTTGTAGATTCCGGTCAAAGTAGCCCATGTGCAATGCTAATGTGCTGGGTTGAATTGGTGCTACATTAGCGCTAACTTAGCCTAGCTTAATGCTAGCTCTTTCGTGTGTGTGTGTGTGTGTGTGTGTGTGTGTGTGTCTGTTTGGCGGCAGGATCACAGAGCTAGAGAGGTCAGAGAGGACTCTGCTGCAGCAGCTCAGCCAGCTAGCCACCGGTGCCACGCAGCTCTGCCGGCCCAGCATGCATCACACCCAGCGGCTGGACCAGAGGCTCCACACCCTCAGGGACGAGGTCAGGATCGTGGTGAGTGGTCTTCTAGAAACATCCTCCGGAAGGTTGGATTCACCGGCATGGCTCACAATGCGTGAATATGAATGAACCCCCCGGACTGTGTCGAGGTTTTTGGTGAATGCTGGGGTTTCATGTTACCTCTCTACAGGATATTGTCGCATCAGGTGATACAACATGCTGGTATATAAAAGTTTGTTTCAAACAATTTACAATTTACAGTTTATTATACTATTACCATCATTCCCAGATCCTTTGATAATGTTGACTATTTATATTGTCAAAATAAAAACGAGAAAGTGAAGATTCTGTGTTATCTATAGAAGTTGAGGTTCAGAGCACATTGTCATTTTGTGCCGCAGTGTTGACATTACAAAAAAACAAATAGTGTGAAAATTGCCTAACTCTACTACTGTGTCCACTGTCCTCCTCCTCCAACCACCACACCCCTCCTCCTCCTCCTCCCCTCTCCTCCTCCTCCTCCCCTCTCTTCCTCCTCCTCCCCTCTCCTCCTTCCCATTCCTCCTCCTCCTCCTCCTCCTCCTCCACTCTCCTCCACTCTCCTCCTCCTCCTTCTCCTGCTCCTCCTCCAAGTCCCATGAGAAGGAGCGGGGAGAGCGTGTGTGGAGGGAGCGTCTGCTGCGCTGCCAGAACCAGCTGAAGGTCAAAGAGGAGGAGATGGGCCGCCAGTCGCAGTACTTCCACCACTTCAAGACCCAGCTGCAGCACAAGCTCCAGCTGGCCCGGGACCGGGAGCAGGTCCTGCAGAACCGCGTGCACGCCCTGGAGAAGCAGCTGCTGGACGTCACGGTGTCGGCCGCTACCAACATGGCGGTGATCACAAAGATGACCGCACCGTGCGTCGCCGTGGCAACCGGGTCGGCTGCACCGACACCGGGGGAGGACAGGGTGCCCTGCCTGAGGGAGGAGGGGGAAGGGGAGGAGGGAGGCGAGAGGAAGAAGAAGGAGGAGGAGGAGGAGCAGGAGAAGAGGAGGAAAAGATGGCCGGCGAGGCCTGGACGCCGGCTGGTGGGGGGCGATGGCGGGAGCGTGCAAGGTACAGATGTGGAGCGAGGAGGAGGGATAGAGGCGCAGGAGGAGGAGGAGGAGGAGAAGAGCGGCATGGGCGTGACCAAGCTGCGGAGCTTCATCCTGGGCCTGCAGGATGACCTGCGGGCGCTGCTGGAACGGGAGGAGCAGGGCCAGGAAGAGAGGAGGGGGCTGTCGGAACAGCTCCAGGAGGCGCAGGAGAGCGGACACCTGCTAGGCTGCCGGCTGGAGGAGAAAGGGGCGGAGGTGCGCCGGCTCCAGCAGTCGGAGAGCGCCCTGCTGGAGGAGGTGGAGGAGCTGAGGGAGGAGAACGGCCGTCTCAGGAAGGACCTCAGGATGGCCCTCAGCACCCGGACCCCCGCCTGGTTGTCCCCCGTGGCTGGGTTTGAATGCTGGACTGCGGGGGCTCCCCCTGGCTCCCCGAGACCCGGCCACTGTCCCACCCCTGCCGACGTGTCTCTCCCGGGCCTGCCTAACAGCCCTGAAACAGCCGCGAGAGCCATGAGCACGAGCTCGGCGGGAAACTCTGGAGCGGTGAGCCGATTTCTTCTTCTAGCTTCAGGTTCTACATACATTGTTTGGATACATATTGTTTAATGTAGAAATAGAGCAATCTAGAGACCACTTTTTCACAGCTGCCACCAATTTTGAAGGTCTGACTTTACATTTTGGTGGATCTTATGCACCTGAGTGTGTCCATTACTTTTACAGATGACATTTTACTTGTTCGCATGTAAGCACTTGTAAGCAATCCGTGTTTCCTTTGATTTGGTCTGATGGCATTCCATCCCTAATGGAGGCAGCATCTACACGGCCAACATTACACGTGATGCACTGCTTTTATTACAGCCAAGGCTAAACTCTCGGCTGTGTTTTAACGGAAATGTTTGACTCTTTGTAAAGAAAGAAAAGTAGCTATATAGGTTGTTTGAAAGGTGTACATCTAAGATATTCAGTTCAGAGAGAATCATACGAAATTCTTGAAATAGTTTCATTCCAGAATAATGGGTTCTGTGTTGATAAGGTTGGAACGACACAGAGACTCAACCCTCCCATAGGGCAGAACACGACCACAGAGTAAAAGGATTTGACGTGTTACATAACCTCCCTTTTCGTTGACAATGCTTATAAAAGGCTGAGCCATGAATTTGGATTACAAGCAAATCTTCCGGAATTATTTTAGAAATGGGATTATATTTTTGGGTATCTGTGGTCCCACAGAGAGGCTGCTAAGACGCATGACAATCTAACCTATATAAATAGAGTCAGCACAAATAGACCTAATTAGTGCCATTAATTAGAAACGATATATATGGAGATGGAGTCAGAGAATGAGCGACACAGTGTGTGTTTGTGCACGTACAAACGTTTGTTACTTTTTGTAGAATGGGGAAAGCCAGTTCATCATTCTCCTGGTTATTTTGTCATTTCAACATAACCGAGGGTTCATTCTAAACTACACTCCAACTTACGATTTTATATGGGTGTGTTGTGTGTGTGTGTGTGTGTGTGTGTGTGTGTGCGCATGTGTGTGTGTGTGCGCGCGTGCGTGTGTGTGTATGTGATTCAAGCTCCGATCCGATAAGCTACCCGCCCCACCAAAAGCCACCACCGCTCCTCATCTTCCCCACCAGGGGGCAGCAGAGAGCACCCTGAACCCCAACGACCACCACCCTGCCTCTGCTGATCCAGACGCTGCACCATTACCCCAGCCAGACCTCCTGAACCCCTCAGCCAGCCTCAACCACAACGCCCACGCTGGCCTCGGGATGCATGGCCTGGCTGTGGACACGGCGGAGCTGGGCCGGTTGGACCTGGAGGAGTGGTGCTCCAGAGGAGCCCTGCACCTAGAAGTCAGCCCCAGCCAGGAGGCCGACGCCCTGATGGAAGCGTACCGAAGCCTTGGGATGGGAGCGGATCAGAGCCACCATCAGGAGCGGCTCCAGGGGCTGGCCCAGGAGAATGCCCGATTGAAGTCCCAGCTGAGGGCCCATGCTGAGCAGCCAGGTGGAGCGCCAGTAGTGCGGGGGTCTTCACAAGGACAGGTATGTGAGATGTGAGTGGTGCTATGGCAAGCCCTTTTAGCATTTAATCAGTTGGGCTGACTAGTAGCAATTTAGTTTTCACTAGTGGAAATGGCATTTCGACATGTCAAAATGTTGTTTTGACTAGTTAAATGTTAATTTAAGATATCTGTAAAACAACTTTGACAACTTTCACTAGACATTTCAACTAGTCGAAACTGATTTACAGATATCTTTAATTTAATTATAGAAATCAGTAATTCCTTTTTCACTAGTAACAATAACGATTACAGATATCTACAATTGAATTTCCACATGTTGAAAAAAGGATTGTAACTAGTGGAAATGTAATTACCCATGTCAGATATCAACAATTGCATTTCCGATATGTCCGACACATCAACAAACCATTTCGGATATGTGGGCGTCATATTATTAAAATACCACAAAGCCATTGGTCGACGTTTAATTACCATATTCGTTTTGGATATGTCGCCCTAATTACCATATTAGTTTTGGATATGTATGTACGTCATTGAAGATATCTACAATTACATTTTGACTAGTCGAAATTCCTTTTTGATATCTAACATTCAATTCTGACTAGTTATAAAAGGAATTGTAGATATCTCAAATATAATTGTTACTAGTACGAATATAGTTTTCACTAATTACAATTGTATTTCAGATATATGCAATGCAATTCTAGATATCTGAAATGCAAATCTAGATATCTGAAATTACATTCTTACTAGTTACAATTCCAAGCCGACATATCAATAATAAAATTTTGAGTTGTAGATATCATTAATTAGAATTGCTACTAGTCAAAATTACATTATGGATATGTTGGCTTGGAATTATAACTAGTCAAAATGGAATTGTTGATATCTACAATTGCTATTACTGCTACTGATTAAATGTTAAAAGGGCTTGCCATAGTGGTGCTGTATTTCACATTTTGATGTTTTCTTGTTTCCATGGTCACGCGAGTCATATTTTCATTGAAACTTTGCAAGTTAATTGCGTCTCCCGCATCTCCTCAGGACGACGGGGCACCGATGCGGGACGCATCCTTTGACCACGACCGCGCTGACCGTGTCCCGTCGTCACCCGGTCAAGACCACACCCTCCCCACCCCCCCGGTGGACGACCTCATCTGCGCCCTGAATCAGGAGAACCGGGCCTTGGCGGAGCGCATCCAGGAGCTGCTGGCCCACATGGACCTCCGAGAGGACGAGCACGCCAAGGAGGCCGGCCGCCTGACGGAGCGGGTCTCGGCGCTGGTGGCGGACGTGGGCAGGCGGGAGCGGGAGCAGCAGGAGCAGAGCTGTCTGGTCACGGAGCTCACCAGGAAGACGGAGGACGACCTCAACGCCATCATGGACCTGCAGCAGAGGCTGACCATCAAGGAGGAGAGGGATCGCCGCCAAACACCTGGACGTCGCCGTGACGACGCGAGTGCCGTGTCCGTCCGGGGAAGTTGTCGCAGCATCCCGGCGGGCTTCACGGACAGGTTGGATGACCGTCCGCCACAGGCCAATGAACTGCCGGAGACCTGTCAAGACCTGGACCTTTCCACGACGGACTCTACAGCACCGTTCCCCCGAGATTGCACCGTGGATAAGGGCTTGGTTGCTTGCATCCAGGGGGATGAGCTGGCCCAGGCGGTGCAGAAACTCAACGAAGAGAAGGAGGAACTGGTGCGCTGCGTGGGCCCTCTGAGAGAGGAGCAGAGGCAGGTGGCCCTGGCAGTCCAAAGCCAGACGGAGGAGAAGCAGAGGCTCACGCGGACGCTGTGGGGGATGAAGGAGGAGCGCGACAGTGTGGCCGTGGCTCTGAGCGCCCTGAGACAAGAGCGAGAGCAGCTGACCAGGACCGTGTGCGGGCTGCGAGACGAGAGGGACCAGCTGGGGAGGTCCCTGGAGGGACTGAGGGAGGACAGAGGACAGCTGGGCAAGGAGTTATCGGAGCTGATGAAGGCGAGGGAAACATCGTCAGAGCTTCCCTCGGCCGGAGAAGGCGAGAGAGTCCAGATCACGGAGCCGCTCAAGGGAGCCCAGGCGGACAGGGAGAAGTTAGTCCAGGCGGAATGCAGCTTGAATCCGGACAACGATGGACTCACAGGTTCCTCTGGGTGTTTGATGGAAAGGTCATATCATGCCTCCAAGAAAGAAAGAGATGACATGTTACAGTCGGTTCGCAGTTTAACGGAAGAGAGACGCAGAATTGAACAATCAATAACTGATTTGAAAATAGAAGAGGAGCAGCTGACGCTTTCAGTCTGGAGCCTTAAAGAGGAACGAGACGTCCTTCAGGCTGAAGGTGCTACTCTCCATGACCAATCACAGTTTGATGGGAGGAGTCAGGAGCAACATCTAGCCAATCAAATCCATGGGGAAGTGGCAAAGAAGACAAGCAAAGGAAACTTGGAAGTTGTAGAAAATCAAGAGAAGTTTGCCCAGGTATGCTTATTAGCTATTTGGGAATTAAAACGTAAACATATGTGATGCATGGAGTGAATGATAGATATATTGTAATGATTTTTGATTTCACCATAGGAGGGTTTGGATACAAATTCTCATCAAAGCGATCTAATGACACAGACTGAAGCGTTGGCCGCTGCACTAAAAATGACAAGAGAGGAACTGATCAAGGCCCAATCAGAGGTGAACTTACTTTATGTCACTTCCCATTTGATTATCTACACATAGCACATGATGGCAATGCCAAAAGTTCTTAGATTAGTAGTAATATAAGAACTATTACTGAATTATTTGTGTGTATGTCTGTGTGTGTCTTAATACGTGTGTGTAGACCCAGAGGCTTGGCAGAGAGCTGTGTGAATCAGAAGCCAGACTGGGGGAGATGGAGAATGCCGCAGCTCAAGCTGACAGGGAGAAGATGAGACTGACAGATTTACTGGAAGACACCAGGCATGAAACTGACCTGCTCACAACACGGGTATGCATGACAACAAACATGGCATACAATCATTTTCCTCATCAGTTAATTACAAATATATATATATATATATTATTAAACCTCTATTTAACCATGTAGTCTCATTGAGCTTAAAATAAAAATTTCAAGAGACCTGGTCAAGAAAGAATACTGTTTTAGCCTTGAGCCACGAGACCATATAATAAAGAATAAAAAGCTAATTGATTGACACACATTCAAGCTGATGTGTGTTGCTCACTGTGTGCGAAGGCTTCATCTGACTTACTTATTACTGAATATTGTTGACTAATGTCCGTTCTGCAGATGAAAGATCTGCAGAACAGGCTAGCAGGCCTGGCCAGAGAGAAGGATGAAGCGCTGACCCTTAAGACTCACATGGAGGAACAGTTCAGCATCCTCCAAGCCCAGCTAAGAGCCAAGGTGAGCAGAGAGTTTAATTTAGAACTCTACATCTTGGCAGCGGTGAGATAGTTCTTTGTATCATCCAAAATGTCAAATCAGATAAGACCGATAAGACTACTACAGGCCATGCCTATGATTACGTTTATATTTGTTGTTGTTGTTTTTCACTGTTGTTGGAGTTTAAATATTGCTTATATTAATCTCATAGGTAATCTATAAAGCAGGACAAAAACATGTTCTCTAACTTCAACTCTATGGGAATGTACAAAACGATCATTGTCAGATATTTATATATGAAGATCTGTGTCTCGGCCCGTAGACGGTGGCTCTGGATGGGCTGAACTCGGAGTACACAGCCCTGAGGAGAGAGCAGGGGAGCCGGGGAGACTCCAGTCCAGCGATGGGTTCCCTGCGGTCGCGCTACAACGACATCAGAGCCAAGGTAAGGAACCAAAAAGCTGCCACTTCACAAGTCACTGGTAATATACGAGAATCAATAGTCACATCCAGGAGGGTGCAGTGTATAGAGCTTTGCAGTTGTGATAACATTGTCTTTTAAATCGATGCTGTTTGTAGCAAATGTGTTGTGTTTGTATTTCTGATAGTATGATGTACTCCTGAGAAAGAAAAGCCTCACCGATCTGGATCTAGCTCCTTTAAAGGTGGGTTAAACCATTTTAGTTTCATACTTGTTCTTTGTCTGATGTTTATGGTTTAGGCTATTTTCTGGGATATTTTTTAAATCTTTATAATATTTTCTTATCCTTTCTTATTTTTGAAGATAAATAACTTCAAGTAAGTTGTTTATGTGTTTGGCTCTGCTCAACCTTAAAACGCAGACAGCTTAAAGTAAAAGGCAGTTTCTTGATTGCGTGTATGATTGTATGACGGTTGCTGTTGTTTCGTTGAGTTTTCATGAGCAACAAGTTATGTTGGGTTATGTTGGCCCTGTCCTTTTAAAACGACAGCTTTCCCCTCCCATGATGACAGGCCAAGCTGTCGTGTCTGGTGTTGAAGTGTCAGGAGAGGAACAGCCTATTGGTCCATATGATGAGAGCCATGCGGAGGCAAGGGTGCGTGGACCACGCCCTCACCCAGCAGGCCGAGGACCTGCTCAACGACAACGCCCTTCAGGAATACACCATCGCGTTCCCACCCGCAGCACCGTACCCGGACCTCAACCACCACCACCGCCTCCACCACCACCACCACCAGCACACCAGCAGGGTCACCAGTGGATTCGCCTCGCGGCTCCGGGACTACAGCGTTGCCTCCTCCCCTGATCCCTCCTCCTACTCTGATCTGGCCTTCTCCTCCTCCACATCTCCCACTGAGCTCAAACTTCCAGGAAACCAAAGCTCATCCCCGGTCCTGTCTGGATCAGTTCTGATGCACAACGATGGCAGTACCGCTGCTGGTGGCCGCTTGGGAACTCTGCCAGAACCCAGACGTGAAGTTCCGAGCGCTGCAGGTATGGCGTCGACCAGGAACGGGGCCAAGTCACCGGGGCCACTTTGTACCGTGCGTGAGCACGCTAAAGCCAGGACTCCAGCATCGCCTGGTGCCCGAAGCCTGGAGGAGCAGGGCACACGCTATTCACCTGTGGTGAGCAGCAAACCTCAGGTAAAAAACGATGTGTTATATGCAAAAATAACGATTATATGTAAATATAACATTTATATGTATAATATACACAAATATAATTTATTTGACTAATTTCATGTTTTTTTATGCTTTAATCTGCACTATGTTACTTTTCTACTGCAGCTTTTAACTCCATTAAATATAAATATCTTGAAACTAAGTATCTCAAGAACTGTAGCTACAGCTCAAGCCACTAGAGGCTGCTAATGGGAAAACGTACGTAGTGCAGGTTTAAAGCGAGGGTTGAAAGCCTTGACGACCTGACACTTTCTCCTCAATAGTCTGCTACCGTTCCCAGTGGCACAAGCCAAGCAGACACCTCGCTAGACAGACCTGGATCGGGCCATGAAGATGTGAATGTGGGGGGAAAGTCCAGTTCAGGTCCCGCTCGTCTTCCCAGGGACACACACTTGCAGTGGGCTCCGCCCCCCTCAGAGAGACGGAGTGGTGTGACCCGGAGGCTGAGCAGTCCTGAGAAAATCCTGAACCTGCAGCTGGAGCTGCAGCAAACTCTGTCCCGCATTTATGAGGTTCGGTTAAACCATCAGCATCACCATGCCTGTCTAAGTACGGCAAATTGCAAAAGTGTTTTAATTTATGGTGCAAATAAGACAGAAAAGTCAGATATTCTGCTGGCCACATTGAGTAGATCTACTCTCATCGGTACCCGGGCTTCAAGAGGTAGCTTTCAAAACAGATAGTGCACACGTCTTGTACTAATAAAGTTGTCATTCATTCGAAGGCTCCAGCGGACCACGGAGGGTGGGCGGAGAGAGGGCGTCGACCGCAGCCCAGGAGGAGCGCCTCCATCTCTGCTTCCCCAGAGCACCACCTGGCCCCCCTCCCCAGGAACCACAGCCTGGCCCAGAACACTCAGCCTCCTCCTCCTCCTCTCCCAAACGTCAGCATCGCTCCTGTCAGAACTAAACAGCCTCCCACGGCAACAACAACAGTATCTGCAGCCGCCCACCTGTCAACAACACTCTCTGCTGCAGTATTCTCCAGATCTGCCAACATGGCGTCTGCTTTCGATTGCAGTCCTTCCAAAATGGCAGCTGGTACCACAACGGCAGGTCTATCCGGCTCTTTTCCTCCGGCCTCAACAGACGATAAATCCAACCTAAGAAGCTGTGTAAAAAAACCACTAGAATCGCCCAGAGAGCCGAGACACGCCCCCATCTCTGCATCGGCCAACGCCACGGGCCCCACCCCCACCCCCAGCCCCACCCCTGGCCCCGCCCCTACCTGTTGGACCGACCCGCCCAATAAAACTCTCCGTAAGACCACCGTTGGCTCCTCGGCTATATCCTCCAGTGTCCAGCTTTTCACTGGCAGCGCTCCGAGTACCACTGCCTCAGACGACAACAACAACAACAACAACACTGCCCCCAGCGTGCCTCGGACTGGTATGCAGCCTCCTGCATCTCCCTCCACCAGCGCTGCTTCAGACGGTGCTTCCCCGGGTGGAGACGACCGCCGTGCCTCCACCAACGCCACCACCACCACCACCAGGGTCTGGGCGGATTCTGCCTGCAGCCCTCCCACAGAGAGATCCCAGCCCCGGCCATCGGATAGGCTCCCTGCTCCCACGCTGACAGGAAAACTCGGAAGACCGAAGCCAGGTAGCGGAACATCTCGGAGGCTTCACTGAAATCCTCATGCGAAGTGTAATGCATCACATCTAATGCCTTTATAAATAACATTGAAAAACGATTAGCTTTGTCAATTTGCTCAGTGAGGTCTACTGTGGATTTTCTTCTCCGGTGGTATTATGTCCTTTATGAATGGCCATTGAAACCTGAGGTCCAGGTTCTTATTCGAGGTCCGGTCCCGTCTGCCCACAGAAGCCCCGGGAGAGGTGGGTACCGTGGAGGTCATCCGGACGGTGGGCGGGAGCAGCCTCCTGATTGGCTGGGAGAGGCCGCCACTTGACGAGCTGGGCTGCAGCAACGGCACCTTTGTCTACGGCTACAGGGTAAAGGCACACACGCTCACACACATGCGCGCTCACACACACATGCGCACGCACACGCACGCACACACGCTGCTGATGTGGCTGAAACTGACAGTTCTGTCCTCTGGACAGAACTGTCCAGAGGACATTCATGTGTGGATGTTATTAACGTGTTCTGGTTCTAGGTGTACGTAGATGGAGAGTTCCACAAGTCCGTCATGAGCTCAGCGTGCACCAAGGTATTGTTGCACTCTCCCACGCTTACACCCTCAAGACACATTGTTGTTAATGTTCCCTCGTACCGACTTAACCTGACCAATGTGTATGTGTTCCTTCCCCTCCAGTGCATCCTGGAGAATGTGGACCTGAGTCGACCAGTCCACATCGGCGTCCAGACCCTGGGTTCCAACGGTCTGAGCTCGGACAGGGTGACCACCACGTACCAGACGGCCCTCAGCACCTGCCCCAGCTCCCCCTGGTCAGCGGGTCGTGGTCCTGCTGGGCGGGCCGTCTCCCCGTCCCCGTCCCCCGACAGCAGCGCTACCCCACCGCTGAACCTAGGCAGACAAGGTGGGGTCACTCCACAGGTACCCCATCCGCACTGCTGCAGCTCTGATGGACGTTCCCCTCGCCTCTTTCTTTGATTCGTTGGGTGTTGTGGTCGTGTACATGGGGAACTGGATCGAAGCGCAACTGTGTTTGCATGCTTGTTTTGCAGAGTTCCAGCAACCCCTCTTGGTCACAGCCGGTGTCGCCAGGGACCCCTGCAAAACGGGTATGCATGGTCCTACGTGTGTGTGTGTGTGTGTGCATGCAGGCGCATACATTATCCTACAATGTCCAAGACTTAACATTTTTGCTTCCCCTCTGTCTTTTGCATCTATATTCCAGCATTGAGCTGACACTTTAATCCAGAGAGTGTTGACCTCTGGGTGTTGTCCTGACCGGGCCCTGCAAGTGCATGATGGTCTCCAGCTACCGCCCGCTGAGAGACAGTCCTCAGTCCCATCCCAGCAGGGAGCCTGCCCTGCACCACGGGGACACGTCACACTGCACACACACACGGTCTTCTGTGAGGCCCCGGTTAGCCAATCGGAAACAGAATAAACGACCCAACAACGGTTGTGTCATCGGCTGGTCGTAGCCTGTCGCTCATGAGAGGACTATGGCGGGCAGGGCGGTACACACCCACAAAGTGGAGGAAAGAAGGCGTTAGAGTTGGGGAAATCATGGGGCTTTGAGTCCAACTTCTGGCCTCCCTTGAACGGTTGTCCCTCCGGTGCTGAGAGTGTGTCTGTGTGTTCAAGTTCAACGACAGGAGAGGGCTTGCACCTACCATCTATTTGGAAGAAGTCCCAGAACCTCTTTCCCTTTTCGTATGGACTTAGTGGATAGGAGAACATTGGGGCTGCCAATGAGAGTGATTACCGGGTGGTGAATGGCCAGACAAGCTGCCTATCAAACCAGAGAAATCAATCAACTCAAGGCCAAGACTTGTTTCTAAGCCAACCTCAGTTGCACCAGTAGAAGCTTTCTGCATCAAAAACTTTAAAAACAAAGACAACAAAG
The DNA here is from genome assembly GCA_026745465.1 of Lota lota. Classification (NCBI taxonomy): domain Eukaryota; kingdom Metazoa; phylum Chordata; class Actinopteri; order Gadiformes; family Lotidae; genus Lota; species Lota lota. The sequence goes on along the minus strand of JACYXH010000429.1, from coordinate 300,429 downwards.
AAATCGAAGGATTTTTGGCTCGCATATTTTTCACTGTGCTTTTGCAAATTTCTACACTGTGTAAAAAAAAGGATAAAAAATTCCAAATCATATTTTACATTCCTTTATCAAACCTCCAGCAGTTGCCTCTGTGTCCAAAACAAAAGGAAGTTTCTAATGGAAATGCTTTTATGGCCGCAAGCTTGTGGTTGTGTTCTTGCGTTCATGCGTAATTGTCCATAAAGGACATATTTTCTTGGTGTTCAGACACCAGGGCCAAATATGAAACAGAAGAGTCAGTCCAAAGACTTAATGTTTTCCCACATGGTTGTATGGTAAAGCTTTGTTTTTAATTGTTTTTAAATTTGCACACAAAATATATTGATGTCCACAGTAACTAATGACAATATAGAAGAGGAGATTAACGGTGATATTTTTATTAGTAGGGAATGTTATTTAAAAATGTAACATGCCAATGGTGTACAGAAAACAATGAAGGATGTTTGTCTTTTTTTAATGTTTTTGTATATTCCGTCACACTGGCCAAGCTAATGGTTTGGACAGTAATGTAAAAGGTCCCTTGCCCCACTCTTGAGTTGTTAAATGGTTTTATCAGTATAGATTTGAGAGAGAGAGAGAGAGAGAGAGAGAGAGAGAGAGAGAGAGAGAGAGAGAGAGAGAGAGAGAGAGAGAGAGAGAGAGAGAGAGAGAGAGAGAGAGAGAGAGAGAGAGAGAGAGAGAGAGAGAGAGAGAGAGAGAGAGAGAGAGAGAGAGAGAGAGAGAGAGAGAGAGAGAGAGAGAGAGAGAGAGAGAGAGAGGGGGAACAGTGAAGCTTGCTTTTATCAAGATGAGTGTGTGTGTTTCACTGTCTATTCATTTATTATCTGAAGGTCAGTACAAGCGGACCACACACACACACACCTAAGAAAACAACTTCTACCTTTGCTCCATGATGACTCAATGGATCTAGTTAGTAACTCTGAGAATCTGAAACTGTTTGAGTCGAGTTGTCATTGATGAAACCACGTTCACACCTCTACGTTCACCGTTTACAGTGTGTGAATGGAAGGAACGTGTTTCACCAATGGTATTTTTCTATCTGTAAATGAAATGAGCTTGTTCTCACTCCATTGTGGCTTCTTTTAACTCTACAGAGAATAAATGTTTATATTCACCGGCTGTGCTTCATTTTGCATGGATTCATGTCAATAATTACTATTAAAATGTATATTTATAAATGCGTTTTTGCTAAATAATAGGCTAACTCAACCCCCATGCACGCCAAGATCAGATCTCCTAAAATATTTTTAGTAATCAAGTTGATATTTATTTAAATTTGCGTCTATGTTATACATTCGTCACCACTAGGTGGCAGTGAACTCAGATATTTGGCTCCGATTAATGAGGACTGAGTGATTCGTTGCATCTCACAGATGCCTGAAAGGAAAGATGGTGCTGACTTGCATATAGAACAGGTCTGTATGTGAACTGACAGAAACTCAAGCTTTACAACTAGGCTGCAACACTAAAATGTAAAATATATAGGTGATGTCGAGAAGGAAAGCGTCAGCTCCGAAAGATCGCATCGTAATCGCTCGGCAAAAATGATGTAGGTCAATGTGATTGAGGTGTCTTAACGATGTGTGTGAAATGCTCTTTAAAGGTTCATAAACGTGTCAAAATAATGATCCGACCGCTCCATAACAGCCACATTGTCAAAACAATCCTACCACTGACTGAACAATACCATCTTCTGGGTTATGACACCAGCTCAAAACAAACATACAATTCCTTTCACCACATGAGCCTACATGTTGGGCTCCAATTAGGGATGATGTTGACATCCATTTATAGATTAGCGTGCAGACGTGTACCAATTGCCACTTCGACTGCTATAGCGCCAATGAGAAAAACAAACAAAAGTGCAGCAAAAGCGCCTTCTGTTCTGTAACCGGTCCCATGGTTCTGCCCACAGAGACGGTACAGGTCCCACGTGATTCCACATATAGGCTGACAGATTCATTAACGACGAACTCCACCACACACACACACACACACACACACACACACACACACACACACACACACACACACACACACACACACACACACACACACACACACACACACACACACACACACGCATACACACATAATGATAGACACCCCCTTGAACTGCTCAAAGTGCATGTACTTTTACTTTGTTTACATAAATTAATGGCCTGCCATGTTAAATAACTATGCATGCTTAGTGTTAATCAGGCCACTCTAATCTCTCCCCCCCCCCTCCCATGTGGAGTAATAAGCGGAATAAGAAAGAGGTGGGGGGAGGGGGGAGAGCTAGATGAGATTTAAAAAAGGCAGGAGTTCCAGATACGCAAAAATACATGATATGCATGACAAGTCTTGCGGTAGAGCTGTCTACTGTTCTGTGTCTCGCATGCTGACCATTTGCAGTATTGCTGTGTGTGTGTGTGTGTGTGTGTGTGTGTGTGTGTGTGTGTTGTGTGCATGTGTATGTGTGTGTGTGTGTTAGTCACAGAGGTGTCAATGACAGCGGCAGCTGGGCTCCAGGCCCCTACAGGAACATTCTGTTTTGAGCTGTAGGACACCGCTGGACCATTCTGTGTGTGTGTGTGTGTGTGTGTGTGTGTGTGTGTGTGTGTGTATGTGTGCGTACATGTGCGTTTGAGTGTATGTATGTGTGTGGGAGAGGGTGAGGGGGTGTAAGAACATTCTGCAAATCTGCTCTCGTAATAAGCACGGGTTAGGTCTACTCATTTATTTGTGCTTTTAAAAAAGTGTATTTAGCCTGTGTGCATGTGTGTGTGTATATGCCTGTGTGTGTGTGTGTGTGTGTATGCATGTGTGTGAATGCATGTATGGGTGTGTGTGTGTGTGTGTGTGTGTGTGTGTGTATGCATGTGTGTGTGTGTGAATGTGTGCGCGGGTGTGTGCGTTTTTGTATGTGTGTGTGGGGATGTGAGTGTTTGTGTGGGTCTGATGAGGTTTCACTAAAGGTAAAAGGGGATTAGGCAGCGGAGAATGGGGCCAAAGTATGGGATGATGTTCTGGTGTTAAGTTTCAGCCAGAGGCTTCGTTGTTATCATGCTCACTGACACCTCCAGACTGCCGGGGATGTCGTGTCGAACTGGCAGGCAGCGTGGAGTCCAATTCCACTCCCTCCAGGCCAGGGCTCCGCCGCTCACCCCCACAGACTGGCTCTGAAAGCGGGCTCGCGCTGCCTACCCCCTCCCTGTTCCGTCTGAGCAGATGGGCCTCAGCGCCTTCAGGCTCCTTGTGTGAACAAGAGAAATATCCTCATTGTTTTGAGCATCCTACAGAGCAGCGCGTGCTCTGTGATGGTGTGACGTGTGTGTATGGATGCTGCTATGCAATTACAGCATTGTTATGGATGGCATGCATTGTTCAACTCTTTTTATTCATTGGTGTCAAGGTGCTTTAGTCCCTCTGTGCGCTGGGCCTGTTTGTTAAGTGCCTGTTTGTTCTCGCCCATCTAGGCCGTTATATTCACAGCTCCAATGCTATCAGCGGTTACAGCCGGTCGCGTTGTGACCGATTTTACGACATCTAAAGCTGTCCTGTTGTGGCTGCTGTGTTCTCCGGCTCCTTCTCCTTGCTCCCTCGTTCACGCCTTTCTCTTTCATCTTTCCTTTTGGTTTGTGTCTTTGTTTGTTGCGCCTCCTACAATCCTCCTGCCCCCGTCGCCTCTCATCACCTCTACCTTCCTATCTCCTCTTTCCTCTTCTCCTCGTCTCCTTTCCTCCCCTTGTCGCTTATCACCTCGACCTTCCTATCTCCTCATTCCTCTTCCTCTCCTCTCCTCGCCTAGCTTCCCCTCTCCTCTCCTCTCCTCTCTTCTCCTCTCCTCTCCTCTCCTCTCCTCTCCTCTCCTCTCCTCTCCTCTCCTCTCCTCTCCTCTCCTCTCCTCGTCTCTTATCACCTCTACCATCCTATCTCCTCATTCCTCTTCTCCTCTCCCCTCCTCTCCTCTCCACTTTCCCAGTGAGATGCCACATTTGTGTATTCCTTTCATCACACACACACACACACACACACACACACACACACACACACACACACACACACACACACATACACACAAACACACACACTCACACAGACCTAAACACACGCACACACATACAGACCTAAACACACACTACTCTGTTGTTGTGTCATCGACAGTCCGACTCCAGGTACTCCTCTACCTGCTCTCTTGGTGGGGGGAGGAGGGATAAATAATTTTCTCCTATCGGACGCAATCATCGATTTGAACAAACATCAAATGGCAGGAACGAGCACATTTCTAATTTTAGTGGAGGGACAAGCAATTAACCACTCTTCCGTCCCGGAATGGCTGTGAGAACGCACCCTTAATCTCATTAATCACGAACAATGGGGGTTGTAATGAAGAGCCATGTTAATGCTAATTCTCCCACACAGTTTCACTCTGGTCCGTGCTTCATGGAACAAACAGCATTTCGCAAAAACATCCGTCTCTAATTCATTAATTTTTTTCTGTGTATTTGAGAAGCTTTTTCTGTTTGCGCCCTAGTTTGAAAAGCATCTCTGTAATTTGAAACCCTCGTCTTTTTTTGTATTTGAGGGGGCAGTGGCAAGACAATGAAACGCCAAACCATTTCAGCAAACATCAACAAACAAACAGGGTCTGAGTTACGAACTGCATAGGATAACGAATACTGTGTAGTGTTTTTGTGTATTTATGTATGTGTGAGTGTGCGTGTGCGTATGTGTGTGCGGGTGTACGTGTGTGTGTGTGCATGTGTCCATGTGTGTGTCTGTTTGTGTGTGCATGTATGTATGTTGAGTGAATGTGTGTGTGTGTGTGTGTGCGTCTGTGTGTGGGTCTATGTGTGTGTGCGTCTGTCTTTGTGTGTGCGTGTGTGTGTGTGTGTGCATGTGTGGGTCTGTATGTGTGTGTTTGTGCGTGTGTGTGTGTTCGTGTGGGTGTGTTGAGTGTGTATAACTTTTACATCGAACCATTCCTCGTTTGCTTCCTATTGACGGCCGCGTCCTGCACCATCGATGTTCTTTATTTCTCACGTTTTATTTCTCCTCACACCTTTTATTTGCATTTTTATTGTTTCATTACTTCTCTCTTTGTTTCTCTTTGCCCTAACTACCCCTCCATGTCTGTTAATATGTATTTCTCCATTTCTCACTCTCCTAATGGCTTCATTATTACTTTTCACCTGTACCCCACCCCCACCCCCACCCCCACAACCCCCACCACCACGTTCCAGCCCTGGATGTTGAATTCATGTTGAATTTAGGACTACATTTAGCCGGGGAAGGACGTAATAAGATCACCTAAGAGAGTATCCTTTTTTTCTCTCTCTCTCTGTCTCTCGCTCTCTGTCTCTTTCTCTCTTTCTCTCTCTCTTTCCTGGCTCAGCAGTTCTCTACTTGCTCTCCTTCTCTTTCTCGTGTTGTGTGTTCTCGGAGTTATCTAAATATTTTCAGAGAAAGAAGAGATCTCTGAAAATATTCTGGAAGCTGGTCTAAAAACAGCAGTGATGGCATAATCTGTGGAGTTTGAGGTTCACATATTCCCAGTGGATCAATTGGTGTTTTCACAGACGTATGGCATATGATTGAGGTTCAAATGGAATGATGAATGTTTGATTTGAAGTATTAAAAAGACATGTGTCAACAAGTGAACGAGAACGTTCTACAGTGTAATACAGAAATAAGGTCATTTTTTAAAAGGTCTTTCTTTATTTGTATTGTTTATAGAAAGGGCTGGTGCAAGGTTACGCATTGAGTGTGTTTGTGAAAGAGAGAGAGAGAGAGAGAGAGAGAGGTGAAGGTGAGAGAGGGGGTGAGAGAAGGCACTCAGAGAGCAAGAGAGAGCGAGAGAGGCAGAAGGGAAGGTGAGAGAGAGGGAGTGGGGGGTGAGAAAGGCCGTAAGGGAGCAAAATAAAGAGAGATATACAGTAGAGAGATAAGGAGAAGAAAGGGTGAGAGAGAGGGGGATGAGGGAGGCAGTCAGAGAGCAAGAGAGGGATATATGTATATTGTGGCAACCCGGCTTGCATAAGTGGCCACGTATATCTGCATTCCCCCTCCTCCGTTGCAGGTGCATTTCATTTCGCTGAGTGGGATCAGCGCTAATGTGCTCAGGTGTGCGATCCACCGGAGAGCGGTGGTAAACTCCTTCTACCACTGCTCCCCTGAGCCGCCTGGGGCGCTGCGCTGTCACACTCCTCCACCCCTGGATGAAGGCTCGGGCTACCACTGACCGCCCAGAGGCAGGCATCGCGGCGGGACAGGGCGTCAGCGTTGGCGTGTTCTTGCCCCGGTCGGTGGTCCACCTGGAACCTGTAGTCCTGGAGGGCCAGGAACTACCTCGTCACCCTTGCGTTTGTGTCTTTGGCAGTGGCCATCCACTTGAGTGGCGCGTGGTCGGTGACGAGAGTGAACTCCCGCCCCAGGAGGTAGTATCGGAGCTCGTCCAGGGCCCACTTAGTGGCCAGGGCCTCTTTCTTGACGGTGGAGTAATTCCTCTCATGGGAGAGGAGTTTCCGGCTCACATAACTTACCGGGTGCTCCTCTGCAGCCTGGACCTGAGACAGCACCGCTCCAAGGCCCACCTCTGGCGCATCTGTATGCACTATCAAGGGCAGAGTAAAATCGGGGGTTATTAGCAGGGGCTCTGAGCAGAGGGCTCACCGGAGGAGACTGAACGCTACCTCGGCTGCCTCCGACCAGGTTATGCGATCCGGCAGAGCCTTCCGTGTCAGATCGCCGAGGGGGCTGGCCAGGGTGGCGGAACCGGGGATACATCTCTGGTGGTAGGCTACCAGACCTATGAATGACTTCACCTGTTTCTTGGTGGTAGGGCGGGGCCAGTCGGCGATGGCCGCGACCTTGGACTCCTGGGGTCAAACGTTCCCGCGTCCCACTCTGTAGCCCAGTTAGGAGGCCTCTTCTAAGCCAAGGCGGCACTTCGCTGGGTTGGCGGTGAGGCCGGCCTTCCGTAATTCCCCCAGGAAAGCCCGCAGGTGTCTTTCATGTATGTCCCAGCTGGCACTGTGGATGATGATGTCATCCAGGTAGGCCACAGCGTAGGACTGGTGGGGATGCAGGATACGGTACTTCATGTGTTGGAAAGGCAGGGGGCGGGGGCGCCATGGATGCCGAAGGGGAGGACGGTGTACTGTTATAGGCCCCCTGGTGTCGCGAACGCTGTCTTCTCCTGGGCAGCCCTGGCGAGGGATACCTGCCAATACCCCTTGGTGAGGTCCAGGGTGGTGAGGTAGCGGGCGGGACCGAGCCGCTCTATCAGCTCATCGACCCGGGGCATAGGGTAGGCGTCGAACTCTGAGACCTCATTCAGCCTCCTAAAATCGTTGCAAAAACGGTAGGAACCGTCGGGTTTGGGGACCAGGACCACGGGGCTAGACCAGGCACTGTGCGATTCCCCAGTGACGCGGAGCTGGAGCATCTTCGCCACCTCCTCTCGGATGGTGATCCGGCGGGCTTCTGGGACCCGGTAGGGGAGGACATGGACCCTGACGCCTGGCACCGTCTTGATGTCATGCTGCGCGGCCGTGGTCCTCCCGGGCACCTCTGAGAAGACATCCAGGTGTTGCAGGATGACTTCGTCTAGGTCCTGCTTCTGGGCGGGGCTGAGGTCATCCCCCATCGGGACCTCGGGTACACTGCGCCGGGCGGCCAGGACCAGGGGGACTAGAAGTTTTGGGGTTGTCACCGCCCGCCACTGCTTCAACAGATTGACATGGTACAACTGGGTCGGTTTGCGCTTCCCCGGCTGCCGTACCTGGTAGTTCACCTCACCCACCCGGTCGACCACCTCATGCAGCCCCTGCCACTTGGCCAGGAACTTGCACTCTGCGGTCAGTATGGGAACGAGGACCCACTCACCGGGTCGGAAGATGCGCAGCTGGGCCCCTCGGTTGTAGACCCGAGCCTGGGCCTGCTGGGCCTGTTGAAGGTGTCCCTGGACGATGGGTAAGACCTGCGCCATGCGATCTCGCACCTGCTCTGTGTGGTCAACCAGGGTGCGGTGTGGGGAGGGTTGGCTCTCCCAAGCGTCCTTGGCGAGGTCAAGGAGTTCTCTGTATCTCTGGCCATACAGGAGCTCAAAGGAAGAGAATCCTGTGGAGGCTTAGGGTACCTCTCGGACCGTGAAGAGGACATGGGGAAGGAGCTGGTCCCAATTCTTCCCGTCGGTCTCCATGGCCTTCTTGAGCATCTGTTTGAGGGTTTTGTTAAACCTCTCGACGAGCCCGTCGATCTGAGGGTGGTACACTGAGGTTCTCAGCTGTTTGACCTGAAGGAGGCTGAGAAGCTCTTTTAGCACACGTGACATAAAACAGGTCCCCTGGCGATCCCGGGCGATCCCTACTCGGCTGAACAGCAGCATTATCTCCCTAGCCACTGCTTAAGCGGTGGCGGAGCGGAGAGGCAGGGCTTCGGGGTACCGGGTAGCGTAGTATACCATGACGAAAATGTACCGATGTCCCTGGCTGGTCTTGGGGAGGGGCCCCACAATGTCTAGCGCCAGCCAGTCGAACGGCACCTCAATAATAGGCATTGGGACCAGAGGGTTTTGGACTGAGGGCAGAGGGGCGGTGCGCTGGCACACTGGGCATGCCTGACAATACTGGATGACATCCCTCTTGACCCCGGGCCAGTAAAGCCTGTCTAGGATTCTGTCCCTAGTCCTATCCATGCCCAGGTGGGCCCCTTGTACATGGGAATGGGCCATATAAAGGACTTTGCTTACATAGGGCCAGGGTACCACCAACTGCTCGAGCATGGCTCCCCCCCCCTCTCTACTACCCGATAAAGCAGACCCGCCCTGGTGATGAAATGGGGGTGAGGCAAGTTATTCACGGACTCGCGTGCTTGTCCGTCATGGGCGAGGACGTGGCTCCAGGCGTTCTCCAGCACGTTGTCCTGTAGTTGGGTGGTGGCGAACTGCCCGGGCCGGTCTGACCCGCCCGGTCGGGGGAAAGTCGGAGAACTCGGTGAGTGGAGAGTGGAGAGTGGGCCGGACTGTTCCGGGGCAGTCACGGTGTCCGGGGTGCCTGAGGGAGAGTCTGTGGAGTCTGTGTGATGGGACGCTCCAGTCAGGTGGGCGGGTGTTCCCGGCGGTGTGGGGCCGTCCCTCCTGATGCCGTTGTCCTCTCCGGACAACTCCACCAGGGAGGACTGGGACACTGGAATCCCGTCGGCAGGTCGGACGGAATGGCCGGGTCGCTTTGGCCGGGGTCGGGGCGGCCGTAGACCAGACTCTGGGTTCCAGAGCCGGTGGAATATGGGGCAGTACCTCCCAATGAGTAGGGGGATGGGGAGGTTAGGCACGACCCCTGCCGGAACGATGAATACCCCTCGGGGGGTCCGTACCACCACGTGGCAGGTGGGGTAAGTGTGAGTGTCGCTGTGTACACAGGCGACCTCGATCGGCTCGTACGGCCTACCATCAGCTAGGTCGGGTCGCAGGAGGGTCACGACGCTCCCAGTGTCAATGAGCGCCTGAGTGTCTTTATCTCCCACCCATGCGGGGAGGTTCGGGCCGTCGGGCTCCCGATGAGCCCAACAAGTGGTGAGGAGACACGGCCTCATGCGGCCGTCGTCTGCGAAGACCGAGGGCATGGAGACGTCCCTGTTCCCCGGACATTGGCGGGTGAGATGGCCCGCCTGGCCGCAACTAAAACAGCGCCACTCATCTTGGGGCTCCTGGGAGGGGCTCGGCGTGGGAGGGTGTCACTGTGGGTCTGGTCCATACCTGTCTCTCCGGGGTTCGGCGGACCGGACCTGGGGTCTTGCGCTAGAGCTCAGCTGTTAGGCGACCTGCCAGTTCTCCAACTGGCGGACCAGCTCATCCACGGTGTCAGGGTGGTTGGTGGCAAGGGTCCCCCGGCGTCCGGCTGTAGCTTGCGGATGGTGTTGTCCATTAGGACCCGATCCAGAATGCTGGGTCCGTCCCCTGCCGTGAGCCACCTCTTGATGAGTTGGGCGTGTTGAGAGATCTGGGTCCTCACTGCGCCCTTCGGATCAAACCTCCAGTCATGGAAGCGCTGAGCTCGGGCGTCAGTCATGTCCATAGTAGGCTAGGATTGCCTGTTTCAGCATGGGGTACTGACTAGCATGATCCGGGGTTAGGTCCTGACTCGCCTGCTGTGCAGGTCCAGTGAGGAAAGGGGCCAGTATGTGGGCCCACTGCTCCTCCGGCCAGCTCTCTCGTCAGGCCGTCCTTTCGAAGTCCTCCAGGTACGCCTCTACGTCGTCATCTGGGCCCAGTTTGGTGAGGTGGCTTGTGGGCACGGAGAACGGGGGGTCGCGTGCCGACTGCTGTGCGTGTAGGACTGCCTCCCAGAGGAGGGCTAGGCTTTCGGCTGTGTCTCTCTGCGTTGCAGCGGCCAGGGCTTGGTCC
>JACYXH010000429.1:282500-285000 GCA_026745465.1 Lota lota | reverse complement strand
AAACTTTGTTTTTGTTCATATTGAAAGACACTTTATTTTGCATAGACTTTAGGAAACGGACTAAAGGAAGTACACATACTCTTATTTTGAAGTACTACAGGAGACAGCAGAAAGGGGCTACAGCACGTGCTTATTTTTGGCGTGACACTTTTTCTTTCTTGTGTTTTATTATTCAATACTTTTTGAAAAGTGATAGTCTATATACGTTCGACGTTTGAAGACTTTAAGGAATATTTGTTGGATATTAACTCCATTGGATTTCTATCACCTGCTACCTGCTGTTTAATTGCCTTCGATTCGATTCAGCTATGATGGATGATGTGGGTTTTTAATTTCTTTAGATCTTCGTTCTTGATTCTTACATGAAAAAAACCACTTTAAAGGCGTTATAATGGCGCATTTACTTGCAACACTGTCATGTATTGTCCCCGTTAAATATTGGTTTGAAGATACAGTAGGCTAGGAAATGGAATACACTGGCTTGTCTTGCTGTGAAATGCAAAAGTAGGCAGTAATCTATCATGATTTATTACTGCTAACACCAGAAGTTGTATTCGTTTTCTATACACTCATGAATAAAGGCCGTTCGTGACTTCTCTCCGTTTGAATGTGTTTTTGCAATCCGCCAGCAGAGGGCAGGAGACTCCTCTCTGCCCATCATCGTTCTTGCAACCAGAAGCTTCTTATCGTGTTTTCTGTCAACCTAGATCAGGGGTTAGCAACCCGCGGCTCCGGAGCCGCATGCGGCTCTTCCACCGCTCTGCAGTGGCTCCCTGAAGCTTTTATTATTTTTTTAAAGAGGAAAAATCAAGGAGATCAAGGTGATACTGTGACACTAAAATAACAAAGAAAAGTGTTTTAATATTTTGTCACCCAAAATAAACGTCACATCCTACAACTACAAATTTCATAAATGCAACAAACTATAGGCTATTAGTTATTTTATATATAGTATAACTATGTATACAACTTTATACGCTGTGCTATCTTCATTTTAGGGGTCAGATAGGTTTTTTGGCTCCAGATTGATTTTATTTGGTGGGAGAGGGACCAAAATGGCTCTTTCGATAGTGAAGGTTGCAGACCCCTGGCCTAGATGAACCCGGTCGTGGTTTTACAGCTGAGAGACTCTTTTAATATTCCATTCCTGAAGTATTTGCTGATGAACCAGGTTCCACCACATGGTTAATGAATGTTTACAGACAGTGAGTGAGGTGAATTTCAAACAGGAGGATCCCACGGAAGAGTCAGAGGTGTTCTTCAATAAGTGTTTAATGAAATATTCAGCAGCCTATTTCATCAGATATACGCTGCGGGTCCTTTTGAATCATTGAGGGACGAAGCTGGGCTATTGTATTCAAGAAGAAAGGGTGGATGGGTGTGTGTGTGTGTCTTTGCTGCTATTTCTGTCTACCTCAAAAAACGATCATGTCTCTTGGCCTGTTGAATACAATGCATGATCATTATAACCGTTAAATATTTAATTTGGAAAAGAAATGGTCTGTGAGGGCAGCGGTCCTTCCAACGTAATCAATACACATAAACAACTCAAGGTCAGAAGGCTCCATCACGTATATATGCATGAAAGAGGGAGAGAGGGAGCCAGAAAAAAAGAGACAGCGAGCAAATTGGAAGAAAGAAAAGGATTACTCTACACACACGCACTCACACACGCACACATAAATACACAAAACACACACAGACAGACAGATAATCAAATACATAGACAGACAGACATACAGACATTTAAATACACACACACTCACACAGTCAAATAGATAGATACACAGATACACAGGTAGAGACTGTTCAGGGCAGGATTCTGCCAGACTGACAGGGCCTGTCATGGCAACACGCTCCAGGAAAGGTGTGGCTATCGGTTCAACGTTATGGCCGCCAGGGAGGTGGGGGGGGGGGGGGGGGGGGGAGGGTGTAGGGTTAGGATAAGATGGAACACTGAGTGGAGCGTTCCTGAAAGACTGACACACACATAGTGTGTGTGCACGTTCGGCTATCCTGTAACGGAATCCTGTAAAATGTGTTCTTCAAATGTGTAATGGAGTGGAAGGTGGAGTGCTGGGTGGTGTCGGGGAAAAATTGTCTAGAGTGCGGAGGGATAGACGATAAAATATAAAATACAGTAAACGCCCAAAATACCACTGAGACTTTTAGAGAGAAAAGGAGAAAGGAACTTTTTAGGGACAAGGAGAGAGAATGAAATGTAGAGAGGGGCTTTGACAGATATGCTCCCATAACTTTAAGTCATTTTATGTGGTCATTAGCACACAATAAATCTAGCTGTCCTAATACCATAATTTGATAAACCATTCACATCCAGTGATTTTATATTATTACGTTTTACAGCTTCTCACTGCGGGATATGAAATCACAAATCAAAAACTAAAAAAACTAAAAAATTATGTTCAATGGTACAAGTACACAGATTGATAAAAGAAAAATACCGCATATTTTGATGAGGAAAGTAATGAATAACGCTGTT